>VSDK01013109.1:826-51327 GCA_009767595.1 Symbiodinium kawagutii
CCGGTTCCTCTCCCTCATTGTCCGGAGACGATGTGGCGGGATCTGGATGAGGTTCACGGGGTGGAGTGTTTGCTGGTGCGGTGGACGCACCCTCAACAATTGGAGTTGATGGATTTGGAATTGGATGATCACTTGACGCGTGGGTCGCGTCCTGAACAACAGTGGATGGTTCACCGGATGCTGATGCGTCGGTTCCGAGGGCACTCACAGGCTCGGCCGCGATCTCCTCCTTCACCTCAGTGGCGGTGGTATCGGCTGATGGTTCCTGGCCAGGAGTGCTCGAAGACGCGCCAAGGGCAGCGTCCGGAACCAAAGGCAAATCACTCATGCACGCTACGGCACGAGCGAAGGAGCGTGGGGCAAACCGGTGTTACCAAGTGTTGCCCAAAAAGATGATCAAACCGTAAGAAACAATACGGCTGATAACCAATTAAACAGGGGGACCGTTCGGGGTGTAACACCGCTGCGGCAGCCTGTTATTTACTTGAGCCAAAGTGTAACACGACTACAGTTTCATCCCCTGACCCTTTGGGAGCTGGGTGACTGGCAGAACGTGTTATGTACATATGAATGTGGTCTACTCCTACGACGGATGCATAGCTCATAGTAGTAAGGATATACTGTACATATACCAGGGCCACGGGGTATGTAATATTTCAACTATGATGGATGATAACAGGAATGGGTCAATACTGAGTCAATACAACAAGGGGAGGTGAACCCATCCCAAGGTCGCCAATGCAGTAACTGATCATTTGGCAGTGGTCAAAACCCTGTACCCCTGAGTCCCCTATCATGAACCATTGTTTTCCCTTTGACTGTTGGCCTGTTGGCTAGTATCTCCCATTATTGACGGTTCATATTGGGTCAATATTAACCAACCAATACTGTAATGGTGGTAATGAACCAACCAATCCCAATGTCCCCAAACCAGTAACTCATCATTTGGGAGCTGGTTCACAGCCCTCACCCTGAGGCTTCGCGCCACGGACTTGAAGGCGAACCACTCGGGGATCTCCTCGCAATGACAACGACACATCGCCGCAGGCATAGATGAAAAATCCAAACGCATGAGTTGTATCTATACATTTGGGGCAATCTTGGGGAACTATGAGTTGTGTCTATGAAATCAAACACTAAAAACACATGTAGCCCACTGCTCTTAGTGGGGTCACATCCTCAAATTTCTGGCTTGGGGAGACCAGGCTATTCTCGTTGATGGGACCAGGCCATGGCTGTCTCATCACGCAACATGGCGATGCTGGGATCCAGCAACCACGTAGGTGAAGAAGCCGGGTTTTTATCATCAACCAACCAGCATTGAGCATGATTGTAGTCCTTATTGACAATAGTTCATCACCATCAACCATCGCTAACCAGTGAAGTATCCGACCTAAACGCATCCAAACCATCCAATCAATTCATTGCAACATATTGCAAGTGATGAGATCAACCCATCAATATGGCAGTGGGTCAAAACCCTGTACCCCTGGTTCCCCCATCATCAACCATTGTTTTCCCTATTCTTGTTGGTTATTATCCCTAGAAAATTGGTTGATTAATATTGACCCATAGCCATATCAACCTCAATGTCAACCAACCGCGTTTCTGACATTTGTCCAAACATTTTTTCATTTCCAACTGCAGCCCTGCTGCAAACATCAAAATCACCGGGTGCGTTGGTGGTCGCCAGTCCGTGTCACAGCTTGAAAGCATGCCATGCTGGTTCTAATATGGGATGTATGTTTTTTTGCACATCTATATGTAATCTAACTATACTAGTAGCATTCATTCGCATTTCTATTTAGTATATATAAATATGCGTTAATCTGCATAGACAACTATGTTGAAATCGTTCGTGATGAATCGTGATGATTTGTCTCTATGTGTTGTTCGATTGGTTTAGTAGTTCGATAATAATAGTCAATCAAGTCTTGATTGGACACCACTACAACGATGTAATACAATCAGTCTGGGCATTCCAAGAAATCACACGTCGCAACCACTACCAACTTACCTAGATTGCCACTGTTAACCACCAATAAACCATCATTTCAACATCACAAACCATGTTTAGTTGACTATCAACCATCAGTAGCCAAGATGTTCGCCATCATTGAACTGTTCCTTGGGACTAACTAAGCGTAACTAAGCACTAATCATACGCCTCACTAAACCATTCACTAACCATCAACTAAAATCATTTGGTAAACATCATCAACCATTACTAACCACCATAAGACTATCAAATAACCAGTCATGTCATCATCGCAAACCATACGATATCATCTATTAATCATCTATTGACTAGTCATTAGCTAAAACCCACTTATCAACTAACCATTAGCCAGCCATCACTAGTGTATCTAGATATATGACCACGAAAATCATTGACCACTAGTCATTCATGAGCTGTTATAAAGCTATCACATGCTATAACCATCAACCAACCCTCATATAAACCACTAGTCATTTGTATACCCATCAATCGTTGTAGCTATCGACTAGTCATGACTTAAAACCACAAATGATCAACCAACCATTTCTCGAGCTGAAACCTGCAAATTATCAACTAACTAATGGTCACTGGTCACTATAGTCCAAACTGGTCACTTGCTATAATGGTTGATTTGCCATTAGTAGTCACTATTATCACTAGTATTGACCATGGTTGGTTTGCCACTAGTTTTATAACCAACTACCATGACCATCAATAGTATGTCACAATTATCACTAATTTGCCACTATCATCACTAGTATCAATAGCTATTAACCATCACTGGTGTGTATCTAGATAACCACAAAAATCATTGACCACTAGTCATTTATAAGCTAATCACCAGCCTGAGTCTTAGATAAGTCATTACTTTATAAACCATTATAAAGCTATCACATGCCAGAACCATCACCCAACCATGACCAAACCACCATCCACCACCCTGGCGATGCCTTCCACCCCACCGAACCCAAACCGAACGCGAGCACGTTCGACCAAACCGGCCTCGCCGGCACGGAGACGTCGGCGGAACTCAGTGCCCGAGAGCTTCACGACCTGGCATTGACATGTTGAGGTTGGTGAGCTGGGGAAGTAGTGGTTGAAGGATGGAGAATCATGGTGATTCTAGTGATTCTAGTGGTCAATCATGGTTGATTATGGTTGATAATTTATCATGATTATAGTGATTATAGTGATTTGTAGTGATTCTAGTGATTCTGGTAGTTAACAATGGTTAATAATGGATGATTAACTACAGTGATGCTTATGGTTATAGTGGGTGATTATCCATTATAGTGATTAGAATGGTCTAATAATGGTTAAAAATGGTTAATAATGTGATGCTTTTGGTTATAGTGGGTGATTATCCATTATAGTGATTATAATGAGAACCATGGTTAATGATTGTTGATAATCACTATGGTTACTAATGGTCATAACCAATATAGTGATTATAGTGATTATAGTGACTATAGTGATTCAATGACGGTTGAATATGGTTTATAGGTTTATAGTTGTTAATAATGCATACTGATACTAATTGGTTTACATCTATCATTGGTTCATGTCTATCATTGATTTAAAATTTATATATTTCAGATTGGTTGTGAAGGTTAGAACACTTGAATACAGTTTGTAATGGCTATATAATATTGGTTGTTAAAGAGTGTTGCAGTGTGTTTCAGGTGTGTTAATCATAATAATGGCTAATAAAACTGGATAATATTGTGAATAACAATGTTAAGGTTATATAGTAGTAATGGTTAATGAGAATGGTAAAAATGATGTTAACATCTTAACAGCGATAATGTTTATTATCATACAAATGTGGAAAATAACGTTAACATTATTATTGAGCGTATTATGTTAATGATTAGAATAATGGTAAATGATAATTAATGTTAATGGTGCTAAGACCACAGTCACAAACATTGGATAAGAAATTGTACAGTATGTATTGTATTCGTTTGGGTTTGTCTAAAAATGGTCGCTGTTGGATGGTTAGTAGGTACCACCGTAAATACAATGGTTGATCCTTTTCGATCAAAGCCCTTAGCTGTTGAAGGAGGTTGGTAACGGCAAAATCCATTAAAACAAGCTGGTTGTTAGAATCCCAGGGTATATGTATATACAAATGTATTATGCCCACCAACTATGATTCAGCACTATTAGGAAGAGTCAATCACTAACACAGAATTATGAAAACAACCATCAATCACCTGACCATGACTTTTCCCACTGAAACCTGCATCAAAAAAAGACTGTAATTGTCACTTCCACCAGACCATTATATACAAATCGCAGTTGCTTGATGTTGATACGCATTTTGGTAAATAGTATCCATAAATAATGATGTTAATGAATGTCATACACTATCAATGTACCTTTAAAAACTGAAGCGGTTGTGATAATAACTCTAGCATACTTTCTAACATACTTTATCATGTGAATACCTACGTAAGATTAAGATATGTCATAACGTCAGGTATATGATATAATGCATCATCACAAACGTAAGGGATACTATATAACATAATTACATGATATATATGGTACAAGTATATCAGTGGTATGATAAGTATAGACAGTATAGCTCTGTTGCACAGTACTGCCATGGCCTTGTAGCCCTTGGATTTGGCAATGCTCTCCTGCCGCCCCCCGGGAAGCCGCAGCTGACGGAGAAACACCCCTGGATGGCTAAGGGATGGATAAAAAGATTCTTGGAGCTGGTGGTGAACTGATGGCTAGTGGATGCTTATGATGATTGATGGCTAGCCATGACTCTTGGCTGTGTGGTGAACTGATGGCTGATGCTTATAATGATTGATCATGGATGCTTGCAGTGATGATTGATTCATGGCTACCTGATGGCTACTGGATGACTAATCCCGGCAGGGTATTCCCATCCCAACCAAATCGCGGATCACCCCGGTGCACCCTGGCAACGGTGATCGTTCGACGGCAGCAACGATCTTTTTCTCTCAACAGGCACCATCAAATCAATGGCAGATGCATACCTGGACAGGGGGCTTCAGCAAGACGAGCACAAGTCAGTGTCCAGTGGTGGGCGAGAACTGGAGGTTTTTTGACACTGCTTCATGCTGTTTTAGAAAGATATGGGTGCCCAATGTATCCCCAGTTTTTTGTTGCTTCTATACCACACTGGTGGTTCGATTGGCACAGGCTTGCAGCATTGGCTCAGCTTTGTTTGCTGATGTCACCATTGGATTTCCCCAGCAGGATATATCAACAACTTCGGTCGGCTACTTGGATGCACATCCCCACGGCTGGTAAGTCGGGACCAGCTCCCCATGGTTGTAGCTGTCACATGCTGTCAGTGCACCCACCTTATTGGCCCAATTTCAAGCGGCCCCCTCCTGCAACCAAGGTCACGCAGCTGGATGATGCCATCACAACCGCAGGTGGGTTTCGCTAATGGATGTGCCCCCGACAAAACTCACCATGCAGCTGGTGCCCTGCAAAACCACGGTGAATGCACCAGCTGAGGATGCTAACCTCCACTGGTTGGTCAACCCCTGTGAAAAATCAACGAGCCAACCATTTAGTAATACATTTGGGACAATTATTAGTCAACCAATCAACCACCAACCAGATAATGGCTCAAAACAATGGTTCATAATCATCATAATGGCTCATAATGATCATTAATCCTGGTTGGTGGTTTCAACTGGTTTCAACCCCTCATAGTAATCATCAGAAAACTGTGAAGGCTTTCTTGGTACCTCCACGGCTATGGATCACCAGCACCATCGAATGATCCCGCAGCCAGCCGGAGGCGCATTCGATGTATCACTCGCTGATAGATCTCTGTGGCTGCACTGGGAAAGCCATGGCCCTCGGCATGTTCCAGCCTCAGTGATGGCGGTGCTATGAGTTAGTTGGGAAGTCTCGGGTAAAGGTCAGCTGTGCAAAGAACCTGGTAATGCGTACAGGAAATCACAGGTACCACTTGCACCGGCAGCCTGTTGAAATGAATCCCTCTAAGCACCGACAACAAGATCCTTTGTAGATCTTCAAAACATGGCCTGGAAAGCACACGCTTTTTAGGCATAGCACAAAAGATGGGAGATCCCTCCAGCAAGAAACCCATCAGCAGTCCTAAGCAGACAGCCATGGGCTGCCAAGCAACATCTCTAAATCTGGATACATCTTGGGCAGCATCTTTTCTCCATGTCGTCCCCATGGGTCTGAATCTCCGCCATGGATGTACCTGAGAGGCTGCTCCTGCACCCTCGTTGTGCTTATGAGAATCTCCGCCGAAATGGATGCTGATCTGATGTTGTGTGTGTACATACCCTAGTACAGGAGTGATCAGTGACAGCATGCCATGTTCCATGATGATGATGATGATGATGATGATGATGATGATGATGATGATTGTGGTGGTGATAATGATGATGAAAGAAAACTTGAATTTGGCTATTGCCACACGCTTCAAGGTCCTCAAAGTCTGGGACTCTTTGAACTTCTCCCTGCCAAGCCATTGTTAATCCAAGAAACAGGGAAAGTGCAACTTTCCAAATCTACAAGGGGGTTAGAACCCTGTCCCACCAGGTCCAAGAATGGACAGAATAGTGTCGAGTTGTTTTACTGGAATCTCCATTTACCAGTTCTTGGTGATACAGTGATAAAGGTATTGATCGGCAGCTTCCTTGTTTACATAACCATTCTGGAGTAGGTAGACTATCAAACTGGACCATCCCAAAGTGGTAAATCATCAGAAAATGAACATGGTGGATATTCTATTGTATGCTCCAGGATGGCTATATCTCCTACTCACACCTGCATATGCTCCTAGATACATTTCAAACACATCTCTTGAATCCAATGACTGAGTGTTTGATTCTTGGCGCATGCACGCCAAAAGCATCTACCTCGGTCAGGCTTCACTCCTGAGTGGTTGTCTTGACTTCTCGGCATCCACCTTCAAGCGGTTTTCCAGGAGGCATACCCTACATCTAAGTCATAGTCTGCTGAAACTCCAGTAACCCACTTCAATTTCTCGGAGTGCTCAACCTATTCAAGGGGATTTTCAGTGACCCAAGCTTGATGTACCAACCAGAGCTGAGCAAGTGAAGCTCACCACCATTCATAGATGGGCCCAACTCAACCAACAGCATCCGGGGCATCCCCACCATTCCCAACCATCGTTAGGGCCCAACTGAACCAACCACTAAGCATCCTCATGACCTGTATCAACCATTTTCAACCCATCTCTCCACCCCAAGGTCCCTCGCCGTGGCACAAGGCCGGCAGCGGCAACGGGTCGGTCAGCTGGAACTGCTTGTCGTCGATCATCGCACCGCAGAAGAAGACACCCAGGCGCCACTGCACCGGGTGGAGCGCCTGTGGCATTGAAGCAGGCGCTGGTGTTGGAAGCTATGCAAATGGGTATGGTGCGATTATTATCGGGTGAACATACTTGTGGTAGTTGAATAGATGTCCTGTGACTTTGTGACAAGATGAATTTGGATAATCGGTTGGACAAATATGCGGGTGTGACAAGCGGCCTCACTCAGAACTTTGTGAGGTGTGCTTCAAAGGGTTAACAGTCATCAAAACCATCATAGTGGCACATCAGTCTGCTGACCGGAGGCTTTGCGAATCATCACCTGATCCACAGATATGGAGAAGTGTCACAGTGGAAACTGCACCATTTGAGACTGTTCGCTTGGGATCGGTGGGTACCAACAGCAGCTATGGCTATGGTTCCCTACCTGTGTGTGGCATGAAGAAAGCCCACATGGATGATCATGGGCAAAGCATGGGCGCATCAGCTGCTGTTCTCGCCAAGCATGCCAGCCTGCTAGCAAAGCATGAAGATACATGACTCTTGAACCGAACAGATTGAATGGGAACCCACGAAACCTAAAGTATGTGGCTTTTCCCAACAATCATTGTTTAATCAACAATGGTCAATACCAAGGAGAGCAAGCAAAGATGATACTTCTGGTTACCTCGGGTATTGAGGACACGTACTAGACCAAAGCACCAAGCTGGATTGCTTCGGCTCAGATCCTACTGCTCAGAACTCTCCCAGCAGCCTAATCACATCATTCAACGCCAGGACGGGCTGAATGAAACATCAATGTCAATGGTATTTCCTCTGAACATATCTTAAATGATGTTCAACACTGGCTCATGATGTTTGATGACGCTCAAACTTGTATTCGCATGAAAGCATGAAAGAGCAGCACAAACCACAGAGCTTGAAGTCTGCAGAAAAAAGGAACATGATGCTGATCTTTATAAACCACCCATCTCACTGGTTTGCTCATGGTGGTTGCTCACGGTCAACGGATCTCTATAAACGACCCATCTCACTGGCAGCAGATCCACCAGTGCATGGCACCTTGCGCATCTCGTCCATGTAGATGGCCAGCATGGTGCCCCCTTGCGAAAAGGCCAAGACGATGTCCATGGCTTCGCTTGCCGCGCCCAAAGACCTGAGCGGATGAGTGAAACCAGTTTCCTCTTGATGAGTGGTTGGCGCTCCACCAGGAAGGGATTCATGTTCGAGGTGCTGATCAAATCCATTGAAACAAATGATCCATTGGAGATTCGTTTGGAAACTACTCATGTTGTTGATTTGCAGTAAACAACGCTCCAATGGATCATTTGTCAATGGATAATGTGCCTTCACCCTGGGTTTGCAGTAAAAACAACGCTTCTTTTGGGCTTCGCAGTTGCAGGTTGAAGAGGTGGACTATGAAGCAAGTTGCAAGTCTCAAACCTGTTGTCGTGGAGGTCTTGGCGTAAAAACCAGGAAATTATGTATTATAATGGTTGATCATGATGGTTAGATATGATGGTTAGTGATGGCTAATAATGATTTGGCACGAATCTTTGTATCATCGAAAAGCTCTCATGGTTTCAGAGGCGTCGGATTATGCCATCACCCAGTATCAACCAAATATGATTAATACTGAGATTACGAACCTTGACGCCCCAATGAACAGCCCTGATTAGCAATTCTTATTGATCACTTGCAGAAGTTTCCCGCCTATGTTCTCAATGATCATTCCCAGTTCTGTGGATCTGATGGATGCTGCATCGCTCTTCGCTGCGCAGAGCTGGTTCATGAAGGAGGATAATCAACACCGGTATCAGAATATTGAGACCACTGGATTTGCCACTGCCTGAAAATAGATATGCATACTGTATAGACTTGCGCAGATGCCGCATCTGGATTCTTGCAAATGTCATCTGCAGGTCTAGCAAAGTTCAATGACTGTACAGGAGCAGCATAATTGATGTGAATAGCTAGTTCCAGTGCCAACAAAACCACATCTGCAGCGGTATCCATTGTGTGCCAGATTGTGGGTGTTCTTTTTAAACAATCATACCGTGCTTGGTCATGGTGATACTATGGGTATACAATGTTTTATCAACCTTTGGGAGACCATAATACGTCCCACTCGACGCATGGTGGCAACCGCGGCACTTTTCCAAGAAATCCACGCTGGCCTTCAGGGAAGTCTGGCGTTGGGAGCTTCAGGGCTATTAGCCATGGATTGTATGCCAGTTGTAAGCTCAACTGCCCATCCAAGTAGGAGTGATCCAAAACAGGCTCAAATCGGCCAAAACCCTCACAACCCCTGTGCAACAGTAGACATAATCCTTGCAACCGGTGTTTGGATTGGAGACTTCCACAAAGATCGACCCCCAAGGCTTGCTGCTTGGCAACTTGTGTCACAAAGGTGCTGAGAGTTGGACTCGCAAACTGAACCCGTTTCATGTGCCGCGAAGGGAGTGCCCTTGTAACCCACTGATGTAAGGGTTCTGAGTGGGAGGGCCGAGCAACTCACTGGGCCAGTTGCAACTTCTGATTGCACTCGTTGGATGTTGGTCCCCATTCTTGTTGGCTGATGAGGCTTGTTTGATGGCATGGCCAACAATCATAGGGTTGTATTGGTTTCAGTAACCAGCAACAGCAACCACTAACGAACAACATCCAGGGTGACTGCCATGGCGCTGAGCGGTTCCTGGACATTCTCGTAGACCACTCCCTTTTCGAAGTTCAGCAGCTCCACAGCCTCTCCTTCCTGGTGACACAGGGGAAGACATGGAGAGGAGTAGCCACTTGGAACCTCACCTGGAAATGAGGTTCACCATGTTTCGGAGCTGAGGCACCTGCCAACCATGGATTTTATAGGACATGTTTCATGTTCCGAGTATTTCCAAGTGCAGTTTTTGAATCAATCTCAGTGGCTTCAGCATTGTGCAGCCTGGAGGTTTACGGCCAGCGTTGCGGCCGGAAAGGGGAACCCCATGGGCAAATTTCCACTGATTGATCTTGCGTTCCTCCTGTGGATATCCAGAAGCATTGAACATAAACAGTCTATGTGCCCTGGTTCTGCTTGATGACAATCTAACATAGCAATGGACAATCACCAATCATTGATGGTTTCCCCGGGTTTCTCTACAAAAGATGGTCCTTGTCCATTGCTATGTTAGATCACTGGAGTTCCACCCGCAACTCTCATTGATCTGTTCCCCACCACCAGCTGTCCTTTGGAAGAGGATGGGAGTACCACTGCACGAAGGGTTTCTCTTTGGCTATTGCCTTTTCCATGGCAGTGCCTCAGTCACCGAAGCATCAGGGGATCCCCAACCAAGGACATGCGCATGGCTCAGAAATGGAGGGGCCGGAAAGGGACCCAGGACCAATGATG
The DNA here is from genome assembly GCA_009767595.1 of Symbiodinium kawagutii. NCBI lineage: Eukaryota > Dinophyceae > Suessiales > Symbiodiniaceae > Symbiodinium > Symbiodinium kawagutii. The sequence continues at coordinate 11,519 of VSDK01013109.1, forward strand.
GTTTCTAATCGGGAAATCCGACAAACTACCATATCACCAGGCTCCCAAACATTAGTGTTCAACATGTTCAACTATGTTGTTGTTACCCCCAACCACGGCTGAGCGCGGAACCACAATTGAAACAAGTCATTGTCATATGAGCAACCAATGACGGTACTTCTCCCCGTTGTGGTCATGGGTTCTGAATCGATTGCCTGATTGAGCAGCAAAGTCTACATTACACATCTCCCCTAGTATGTCCCTGTTTCAAGAATGTATCAGAAAATGCTCTAAGATTCTGCCAAAGATATTCACATTATCAAGAGCTTCCGCAAAGCTTCCGCAAAGTTTCCCTTCCGCGAACCTTCCGCGCCCTTCCGCGCGTGCAGTCAGACGCAAAAATTCATAACGAAATGACTCGACGAAGACTAAAGAAGACTACCGATTTAAAAAAAAAACGTCATTCATTTGGAGTTTGATCTGTTTACTCCTCTTCGTACTGGAATGCAAGTCCGCCTCCATGTGCTTGGCACTCATTCTTGGTTGTTTGGGAACCGGGTTACATCTATAGATAGATCTATCATGATCTATCATGATGTCAAACTGCCGACGTGGTCAAAATCCACGTCTCCCAGGTGCCAGTTACTGCCAGCAGTTGCCATTCCCACAACTTTGAAACGGAGATCAGGGCAGTCGAAGAAACTTCCGTCACACCATTCAACCAGCCCATCCGCGACTTGCAGTGGGTCCCTGTTAAGCCCTACTAATGTTGGTTGCTGTAGGTTAATGCTGTGATTAGCCCACTCATGTTAAGCCCCACTAATGGTTAATGCTGCTGTTAACCGACCACCCAGCCACCCAACCACCCAACCAACCCACCAACCTACCACCATCCACGCCCGAGGAACGCTCTGCCAGATTCATCTGGGTGGCCCCGGGCACGGGCTGCCAGTCACAGGGTCCATCCAGGAAAATCCACTCAAAGTCCTATCAGGTCAAGGCAGGTCATCATTGTTGACAACTTATAACTTTGGTCTTAATTTGGCTCCTTATTGGCTTTTAACTAGGTAACTACTGGAAATGGTAGATTCAACTACACAGCTGAGTGAACTGATAGGGTTTGTATTTTTGTTGGGTAGCATCAATCTGCAGCCGCTCCCAGGAATGAACATCCATCATCTTTGATGCCACCAATCAGCGTCGTGATCATGCAGCGGTTTCAGCTGGTGAATTTCCCAAAAGTGATACTGCTTCGAAATAGCCGATAAACATTAGTAAACCAACCCGCAAATGATACTAAAGTACTAGTTGGCTTACCATTTTCTAGTTGGTGATACTGCTTCGCAAGAGTTGATACTGGTCCTAAACCAACCCGTCGGGATATCTATTTGGTGGTTTCTCAAAATAGGGGACCCCAGAAGATGGTTGGTTTATTACCATAAATAGCTAATATGGGATGATTTGGGGGTACCCCTATTTTGAAAAACCACCATTTGTCCCGCTTTGCTGGGTGCAACATATGGCAACACCCGGCAACGAGCAGCCAAACCAACTCCACCAGGCAGCTGCGCTTTGCCTCACCAGCGGCTTTTCGAAGCGCTGCTGTTTGAAACTTCCTGGGCGCGGCTCGAAGTGTCAGTAGCCAAGCGGCCCCCGTTCCAGGGTTGGTAAACACATACACCTTGGTGTGTGCCAAGCCATAGCGGTGCCAAAACCAGTGGTTTCCTAGTCAAATTTTTGTTTTCTGGTGGGGCCCATTGGTTACCCCATGGCTTGGCACACACCCATGTGTTAGCATGTGCCCATGTGTGTAACCCTGTGGTTACCCTATGGTTACCTCACATCACCATTCTCATTGGCCACCCTATGGCTACCCCATGGCTTGGCACACACCCACACCCAGCACCCACACCACCACCGCGGCACATGATGTTGGAGTTGCTGGGCGCACCATGCAAGGCCAGCACCCGCAGCTTCCGCCGGAGCGCCCTGGTGCGGGTTCATACCAGTCCTTGTGTTGTACAACCAATTTGGTGGTGCCTTTTTGAAATGGGGGTATCCCCAAATCATCTAAGAACATTCTGCATGTCCAAGATGGTTCTACCAAAACTGGCTATGGGTCAATATTAACCAACCAATAATGGGGGTTAATAACCAACAATAATAAGGCAAAATGATGGTTAATGATGGGGAACCAGGGGTACAGGGTTTTGACTCACAGCCAAATGGGGGTATCCCCAAATCATCTAATAGTGACCATGTATTAAAACAATTTATAAATTCAGAAAACAAAATTTGTCAATATTGCATTGTAAACAATGGTCAACATTACCATTAATGGGGGTACCCCTAAATAAGGCAATAATGACCATTCATAGTGATAAACGAACCATTTTGGGAAGGGTTCCCGATTTTGAGAAACCACATTTTGAAGTCTTGCACTTCCTTGTTCCTGAGATTTCCTGAATGCAAACCACATTGTTAGATGTCATTACCCAGGTGAATCGATGCTACAGCTTCTGTTTACCGAGTAACACCGGGTTTGGCAATGGTGCCTTTCTGGTCAGTGACCCTTTGAAAAGCCATAACCCCGTGAGAAAAACTGGCCGCAGGGCGAACACATGGCCGACCAGGGAGGCTGCATCCAACAGTTTGTGTCCTACGTTTGATGAGGAAAATACAACTCAAAAATACTTCCACCCATGCAATCAGTATAAATTGAGAAAAACATGTATATCATTGTCCAAGATCATCCAAGCAAAATACAGAAAATACAGAAAATACATGAAAATACGTGTTAATGATTTCGTTGCACACAGTGACCACTCACGAAGAAGGTGAACACCCTGTTGCCTCAGGGACCTCACAGTACTCAACTATTGGTTGATCATAAACCGTGCAAATAATGTGACCTTGAGTCAATCTACACTATGCTATGCATAATATACATGTGGCTGTGCGTAAAGGGCCCCATGTACCCCTTGCTGTCCACATCCCGATCATGCCAGATAGTTATGATAGCAGTTTTGACGCTGGTTGCCAATTGGCGAGTATAGCTTCAAGCTGGACTACAGCTACTGGATGCTACTGGTATCATGGTATATGATGGTATATGATGGTATATGGCGTATATGATATTTGCCAGCTAAAATGTTCACCCAGCTATAGCAGTTTAAGCTGGTTCCAGTGCCAGAACTCCGCCTCGCTTCTAGCATCGGCTTCTCCTGGCCCACGTGCGCAGTTCTGGAGATGCGGCCCATGGGGAACCGTTCTGCAACCAGTGGATGCTTGGAGAAGTTTTCTAACGACCATGCCCAAGATGTTGGTTCCTTGACATTCTGAGCTTGAGTGAAAATATCAGAGATGATCGCATATCCCATCAACCTCGGAAAAAAAAATCCAAAGTTGGTACTGGCTATGCCATGGTATTCCACTGGGAGCCAAACTGGTTGATGGTTCGCCAGTGGTTTTCCACATAAATCGCCAGCCCCACCACCAGAGAGCCGCCACCATGCCACTGGGCCTTGACTTTCATGCTGATCCATCCTTCTGCAGGGCCTGTGCCAGACCTTACCAGAGGTCCCAAGCAGATTTAAGTTGCCAGTTTTTACACAGAAGCTGGATTATATGGCGATGGGTCAATATTAACCAGCAATACTAGGGGATAACAACCAACCATAATAGGGAAAACAATGGTTAGTGATAGGGGAACCAGGGGTACGGGGTTTTGACCCACAGCCATATAACTATAGACTATAGATCTATCCAGTGGTCAATGATGTGGTCAATGATGTGGTCAATGATGTCGTGTATGACTTGACACTGGTCAGGTCCCAAGCGGTCTCAACTGGCCAGTGGTTTGATGAATCTGGTGAATGATCCGGTCAATGACATGGTCCATGATATCAAGGGTCAGATCTCCCCATCAAGAATCCAATATCTATTTTGTCAGTTCCATCTATGCCTAAACAAGCAACAATTCATGATAGGTTTCCTGAGAATCTCCTTATGAAATTGCTAGAGGTACCCCACAGACTGCTGCCATTATCCAGTTTTTACCCTCATCTTGAGGTTTCTGATCCCAACAGATCGAGTATTGCCTTGTTGCCAATGACGACACTTTCTTTAAATCCGCTATCCACAAGTCTTATAATGATAATGACATGGTAATCAATCCCATATCAGTCTAAGTATGTCTAAGTAATGCTAATGAATAATGAATGACAATGACATGTGATGACATGTTAATCAGTCCCCAAGCCCCCCAAAGATTCAAATTCAGCGCCACCACTTTTGGATCCCTTGAACGCCTGGCAATCCCAAGCTGCCCAGCGAATCGACCTCGCAGCCCAGCGAATCGACCCAATGGGGGCGGCCACCGAATCAAGTCCCAGCGACAAGCGGAGATATCTCAACCGCTCTCCCAGCACTTCCTGTTCCAAGATCAAGGCTCCTGGTGGTGGCAGTGGCTGTGCCAGTGCATTTTTTGACCGTTTTTTGAACAGTGAACAGTGCAATAGTGAACGGAAAAAAAAAACAGAGGAACCAATGGACACACTCACGAAGTGGAACAGGATGGCAAATGATCATTCTTTCCCTCTAGTTACCTTTTTATGTCTTCATTTGAAGAAGGTACTGTAGCTCATATGGTTTTTCACCAATGGTCAATCATTAGTCATTGGTTGACGATGACGATGACTTCCAGTACCTCATGCTGGCTCCTGTAGACAGTCGCTCGTCTTGGGCTGTAGAAGACAGCTCGGAACCTGTGCCGTGGAGCCACCAGCCCAGGGGTCGAAGTCGAAACATGGGTCCAACTATCCATACTTTGGAGAGGTAAATCAAGAAAATTTATGGACTAAGGTTTCAGAAATCAAAGAGGTTGTTGATGTTATTCACATGGTGTACCCACCTGACGAGATAGAGAAGATGGCTACTGTAACAGTTGAAATTGATGGAGATACAACCTGAGAAAAACATGATCGATGTGTTCGATGACTGAGACGTTCAAAGTCAGAGAAATGGATGGATAGCGAACATTGATGTATATTTGGAAGTTTTCACTTGCTCAGGTTGTCAGGATGTCTTGCCAAATCAGCTCAATTGTCAAGTTCAGCAACCAACTGATCACTCATAAAGGAGTCGATTCCTTATTATTGTTGGTTATATTACATCCTACTCACTTCGTTAATGCCTAATTAGCGAAAAATGATTCACTATTTATCATTCAGATTATTCACCAACAACAGTTTAGCAACCTTAATAGTTGATCAACAGGCTTTAACAAGCATTAAACCAACCAAACCAACCAGCCAACCAGCCAGCCAAACCAACCAACCACCCAATGCTTCCCTTCTCAATGCCGCCTCGACGCACAAGGATTCCGCCCTTGTCCACGCCACCAACGACTTCCCAGATCTTGCCCATGGCTGATCAGCAGCTACCGGGTGCTGTGTCCCCAGTTGTAAGTCAGTTGAGCTTCGCCCATCAAGCTGTTATCTAAGCTCATATCTACTAGTATGTGCCAAAGATCAGTTGATTACCAGCTTTGCCAATTAGCCTCTGGTAACATGGCAACGGAAGATCACCATAGGAAAACCTGGATTTCCCGGCTATTAACAATGGATTTTCCATTGCCAGCTCAATTTGCCACTGGGTAACTATTTCTGGCCGGTCCCACTAGCCTAGTCCCAGCGATCTAAGCGTAGTTAACTGGGTGCCTTCTAGTGACAATTGTGAGTTTGTAAGCTTATCGTGTTTCCACTGCCATGAGTTTGTAGAATGCGTGATGACAATATTAAATGAGTTAGGTTGGTTTGTCAGGCTTTTGATTTTTGATGTTTGAATTTTTGGATCGTCAAACATTATATAAACTCCATAGCCGTTCATGGGTTGGCATGGTTGGGTTTGACCCATCCCCACCACACGTCTAGATTTCAGCTCACACATCAACTGGCTGGCGAGGTTTCATCTTGCAGCCTTCGAGTCTATGCAAGTACCTTAATTAAAGGTCAGCTTTATAGTTGATTGGATCACAAGTCCCGAGTCTTTGGAAGCCAGGTTGGTTGTTGATCAGCTTTTAAATGCAAATACTTTTATGTCGGGCAGTATTGATTTGGAGTAGTTGCTCCCACTTTTTGAACATCGTCCGCCACCATTTCTCGACCCATAGTTTGATTGTTGCCCAAGCAGATCAATCATGCTGCGACACTGCTCCAATCGATGGCTATACCGCCGTTGTTCTTGTTAAACGACTCAAGCTGCTGTAGACTCTTCTAGGGCTGTGACTGTCAGGGTGTTCAAATGCCAAATGTACGACCTTCTCTCTCTCCATCTTCCTGTCTTTCTCCCTGGCTCTCCCTGTCTTGTACATGGAGGTGTACGGTGTATCAAACAGATCATATCCTTGATGCGTTGCCTCATGGATTTGAGCCAATTGCGGCATCAATTGTATGTCAGTTGGAGCGAAGAATGCAGTTACTCATCACAGCGCACGCAATGGATCTCTGTCCCACAGAACAGTGAACATATATGTGAACATCAATCAGGCAGAAACACCTAGCGAAGTGATCATAGGTCAACTACAAGAAGGCAATATTGACGTATTTTCATATCTTCCTCAAGAATCATTAAGATCATTGATATTGACTGAAATGGCTAATAGATTCTATGTCTCAAAAGTCAAAAATCATGAACCCATATACAGTAGCCATTTCAGTTGCCAACTAGCACTCGCCCTTCCGTAATTCTCTCCTGGACATAGCCCTCCTCAGGACCAACGTACACCTGCGGGATGGCCGATGACACGAACCACAGGTCTTCATGAAATGGAAATCTCGGATAATGAAGCCGGAAAGGGCTGTTTGAAAGACTGACCCTTGTGGAAGAAATTGCCTCCGTGTGCATTGATTGTTTCTGGTCAGAACATGTACACATGTATCGCATTGTACTGCCCAATTCGCAGCACCTGAAAGAAACCCATGCTCTCCTCCTAAAGTGAAACACTTCCCTTGCACAACTCCAGGAAGTGGTGGGACACCCCGTTCTTTTGGGGTCCCTGCTTCCAGCTCTCCAACTTATTATGGTCTCGCCCGGGCAACCCAGCCAACGAACTGAGGGTACCATAGTGTACACATAGGATACCCAATCGTTGCTTGTATCTCTGGCTGATTGTAGTCGTACGGTCATGGCGTTCATATCAGGCTACTGATCAATCACTACCAAAAAAACAGGTGTTCATTGCTCCTTGCGTCTTGCCCAAAAATCAACAATCACTCTGCGATATCTACTTACCCTGACAAATCGCCAAGCATAAACGTGGCGTACCTATCAAAAATAACACCTGGCATCAACCGGACTCAATCAGTAGATCATCACCAGTGTCTACTCAGGTCATCTTAGGAGGTTCACCTGGCTACAATGCACTGTCCGGGCTGCCCGGGTCCCTTGGGGTCCCCCCCCCCGCCATGTCCTCGTAGTGGGTCACGGTGACGCCCAGCTCTGCGGAGTACTTCTTGCCGGTCTCCTGGCCGGAAAGCGGCAGCCCCAACGGGAAAACCTGGCTCTCACCATGGGTTGGGAGACACCGTGATGGCTAAGCCATGGCCGCCATAGCCATCAATGATAGGTAATTAACCATAAACCCTAGGGGTAACAAGTGATGATGAGGACGATGATGATGATGATGATGATGATGATGATGATGATGATGAGGATGAGGATGATGAGGATGAGGATGATGATGATGATGATGATGATGATGATGATGATGATGATGATGATGATGATGATGATGATGATGATGATGATGATGATGATGATCATCAGCCAGCTGATGATGATTGTGATGGTAACATATCAGGGGGTATTTGCAGGTCATGGATAAACAAGGTGGAGCTGTGGTTAACTCCAAATAAGAGCTGGTGATTATGAAGAATATGGTTGGAGAATAAGCTCCCCAAAGAAGCTTTAAGGGGGAAGTAAAAATGAATCGGATTGGTAATACTAGGTATGTCACTATTTAAAGGGGGAAATCAACCATAAATAATGATGACTTGAATCAATCTTCATTAGCCATCACAAACCATCACTGGCAAATGTAGTAAACAAGGTCGATGCGAAAACTCAAACATCCGATTGGAGATGCACACCATCAAGATGTTCTGCATGCGTGGATCAGCAAGATTCATATGATCATGGTGTCTACATGTTTCCAGAAGGTGACAAACGCATGAATCTGATGCATATAGGTCTAGATGCATCTGCATTTCCACACAAATTTATTGACATAGGCATATACCAATAGATGTAATTGCAAGCATACTAGCACATGTACAATTGGTGCATGCATCTATATAATATATGTGTGTAAAAATACCCCACATATACCCCACATATATCAACTTCGATATTCATAGGCAATCATAGGCATCTGCGCTAGCGCACGCGTATGTGGCATCACGTGGCCGTTCCGTTCATGGCTCCTGCGCATCATACGCGCCGTAGAAATCCTCGCCGTCAATGGTGCTCTTAGTGCCTGGCGAAGCAATCAGCTTAGTGATCAGTAGCAAAATGATGGTATTGGCAAATGATGATTGGTATTTTGCTCGTATTGGCCCTTGAATTGGTATCATGATAGTGACTATTGGCCAATGATGCATCAAATAATCATACAATGATGGTGTTGGCAAATGATTGCCACTATCCTGCTTGTATTTTGAATGATCATTGGCCATCTATCATCAACAAATGATCATCAGGATAGTGACCTCATAATGATGGTGATGGCAAATGATGTTCCTCAACTGAGGCATTGGTTGAATTTTGAGCTGTTTGATTCTTTTACAAGGAAACCAGGGGGGGAAATACTAGGGGTAGATGGTATGGTTCATCTCAAGCTGGCTGGTGAGCCATGAAGCATCCATGACTAATGAGTGGGGATGATAAACTCTGATGGTCCAATTGTACTTTATATTCTTTATTGTGGTTAATGAATGGTGTGTCTTGTCACAAATGACGGTTTCTCAAAACAGGAGAACTCCCCAGTTATCATCCTTTTAGAAGCAATTCATAGTAATAAACAGCAATAAACTCCATGAATCACAAAAAGACAGTTCCCAGTCACTGGCGAACGGTCGAAACCCACGAAAATGCGCATACAGCCGTTGCCAGCTCCACCAGCGGACATCACAACGGGACCTGCCATGTCTCGGCCGATGATGAAGTGAGTGGCGCCGTAGTTCCTTGGTTTTTTCGCTGTGAGGAGCCTGGCCTGGAGCCTCCACCTGACCCTGCAGTACCTCTGGATCTGCAGATGACATGTGTGCGCAAGCACCATGGTGAAACACAGTACATGCAAATATATATCCACACATATCATAAACAAATAAATAATTATATATATATACACACACACACATTTAAATCATATTAATATATACAATATATGTTTCTCCTACCATACCATATGGTGAACCTCATTGTCCATGCTGGAATTGAAGGGGGTCTCGTGCTCAACCACCCGCTGCGGCCCCCAGCTTTCGGATGATCATGTGCTGAATGGCTTCACGAGGGCCAGCCTCGCGCATGCGCCCGGTGCATGACCAGCACAGTCACCACAGCCATCAATGACGACTGAAGGTGGTCGTGCTTTTTTCGACTAATGATGTTAGTTGCATGGGCAGCCCTGGGTGTTTCTCAGAAAAGGGTACCCCAAAATCATCCAGTTTATGAACCATTTTTACGATAGTAAATATCATCCATAACCTTGGGGTTCCCATGGGTTCCCTATCTGAAGAAACCACCATTCGTGGACAAACGATGGGTCGCTGGGTCGCACATGGTCTCAACTTGGGATCCAGGCCATCTTCATGCTGTAAGGCCTCGGCTGGATACAGCCAAGACGTGGGGGTTGCAGTTGGGGCGGGACACCACCGGGAAGAGCCAATGACGCCGCCCTTCAGCGACCAGGACCTGAATCCATTCTGAAATTTCCAGGTTTTCTGCAAGAAATATGGTGGTTTCTCAAAATAATCGGAGATTGAAGGCAGAAATATGGTGGTTTCTGGAATGTTTCTCAAAATAGGGGTACCCCTTTAAATCATCTAATATTTACCACTTATAGTACTTAACCATTGACTGTGGGGGGTCCCCTATGACGGTTTAAGAGAATAACCATCTACAACAAATGGTAATCAATGCACATGAATGCATGGTCTTTATCTGCAAAAACATGCAAAAACAACAGTTGTACCCAAGAGCAGATCCCTTTTCGGTGGGCACCACCACCATGTAAAGGCCACGATACCTGTAAAATGCAGAAATGTGTTTTGTCAATTTATGGCATGCAAAAGGGTTGAACTGACCAACTCTGACGCTCAACCATGGGGGTCACAGAAACAGAGATGTAGAGGATCCTAGAGCAGCCTTTGTGTCGCTGGCTTTGGAAACTCGCTCGCCTGCTTGCAACTAGAACTATGGCAATCGTCTCTGCTTGATGAATGACCTCTTCTCAATGATTCCTTACACTCTGTTTTCTGGCTGGTGGTTTCAAACCCTATCATAAATATCAGGCCACCATTTGTTTATGATTGCTGGGGAAAATAAGCAAAATGCCAATCAAACCACCACCCAGCTATGTGCTTCTGTTCAAAGATTGGTAGGTATCCCGGACCAAGACCGACAGCAATGATGACTTGGGAGCGCATGTTGCACTCCAAACTGTCCACGTTTAAATGCATCAGAAATATTTCGGTGTCTAGAGGTTAACTTTTGAATGTGACATGACCTACATACATGTTGTGTATCATCTGCACACATATATACATGCTAGTATGTGTGTCTCTGTGTGTTTCATATTCATACTCATATTCAGATATGGCCGAAGGGTGATACCCTGTACCCAGGGTGAACCAAGCCACCAAAACCTGGTTGGTGGCTTCAACCCCTATGGAAAATATTCGTCGACCAACCATTTCTTAATTTTTACTAGGGAAATCGAAAATGTCAATGAAAGCACCAACCAGTGGTTGTTTAACCATTATCAGTTGCCTATTTTCTCCCATCATTAACCATAACTAGTGGTTCTAACCCCTATGAAACCACCAACCAGAAACTCGTATCTGCTGATTGGTCATCAGCCATCCCCAGATCCGGTTCTCTAGCCTCGGGCGCTGAGTACCCCGGCAGGTAGGCCCACCTAAACATGGGGTACTCCTGCTTGGTCTCGTCCTTCAAAGCCTGAGCGTCAAAACGCAATGCTGAAGCAGCGCAACCACGACATCAATGGCTTGGGAAATGGTCATTTAACACCATGGTCATTATTACTTGATTATAATAGTTATGGTTAATTAGAACCATTAATAGTCATGGCTTGCTGGAATGATTACAATAATTTATCATGGTTAATTGATTGTAACATGATATAATTTGATCGTTACTATTATATAATTGATTATAATCGTTATGTTTTATCATGACCATCAATTTTAACATTGGCCAATGATTTCCTATCCATGGTTACTGTATAATATGAATTGATTGATTACGTTTGATTAAAATGATTACCAAAAGTTACTAGTGGTATTCTTGCCCATTGACTCTGACAGTTAAAAAGACCTGCTGGTGGTGGCGAAAAGTGCATTGATTTAGCGGATAGGTCAAACAAGGAAACCCAAATTGGATAGCTACGACTGGTTCAATGAAGTCTATGCACAGTTCGCCCATTGACACCTACTGGCACTACAACCATATGCTTCCTGGTCAATACCCTGTAACCCTCGCTGTTCACACCGCATGCTTTTTTGTTTTTCCGGAGAGGCTAGGCAGAAATATCCAGACAGTCAAGCTGGCCAGAAACAAGGTGAATACACATACAACGGCGGGCTTGTGCCACCCTTGTGAGGTGCACCATTATGGCTGCAGGCATGGTGCCATGCAGGGAAAGCCACGGTCAAGTCGGTTCATATACAGCTCACCAAAACCAGTGGCACTCATGGCAAAATTGCAGCCATAGGTGCTGGGCCACTTGTGGCATTCATTTCAACACGCGAAGCCATCAGTCCAACCCTTGTGCTGTTTGGAGAAGCGATCTTGGAAGCTGCGTTGAGGCTGCTATTCGCGCCTGGCGGCAAAGCCCTCAGGGGAAAGCTCGCACTGCTGTAGACAGGTCCGCACTGGTTGCCCCTGTAGCCCGCGGTCACAGAGAAAAAGGTCGTAAGCATAAGGTACCGCTGGTCTACATCAAAATTTGTCGCAAACCTCACATCGCAGGCTTGGCACGCTTGCTCATCCACCGTGAACAAGTAACTTGGGGAGCTCCCCGTGTGCCTTTGACAAAGCAACAGGAGGTGCGGGGGGCCCCACGTCGTGTCCGGTTTTCGAGTAAAGCAACAGAGCAAATCGGGTGCTGGCGTAGACTGGGTAGTAGTTGTGGTCGTCGCCCGAATGCACTCCCCCCGGGGGTACTGAAGGTCCCGCCGGCGACGGTGTGTGGCTGCTATTCCGAGCCATGGAACGCAATGGTAAAATTCCCCTCGATCCAGCATGAAATGGCTCGAGCAACCCCCCACTGGGGCCTCAACAGCTGAGCGGTCACACACGAAATCACAACTCTTCCTCGTAACGTCCGTCCATGAAGAGACGGAGGAGGGCAATCCCGCCATGTATTGACGCTGTTCGCAACAACAATCCACGGAGCTGGCTGGCATCGCGAATGTAAGCATCAACGCAGCTGTGTGCATCATGACGGCTACAGCAGTGCACAGCGAAGTTGAGCTTCAAAATGGTTTGAGCCAAAATCTAAACGCAAGATGTTCGGATGCTCACTGTACCCATTCTTGGTTGTGATTCTGACCCGAACACGCGTGGCTCACAATGCCAGCTGTTCGCGATGGGCAATCTATATCGCTGGCTCGCCATCACAACCAAATATGAAGAAACCATGGAGCTAAGTTTGGGTATCACCATGCGTGGATAAGTAGCAACCTTTGATAAACTGATTATTAAATCGAACGTTCAGCTGGTTTCATATTAATATACCCACGGCAAAAGATTGAAGGATCTTCACAAACTACATCAAACTACCTAATTGGTCGGTTGGCGGAGCACGCGCCGGTTGGATGTAGCATTTTGGATGCGCGGCCTGTTGATTCAGGCAACAAAAATACCAGCTATTCTCAAGGGAAACGCAGCTGGAAGTTCAATGACTGATTGAGTCATATGCTTCATGGATAGTGGTTTACCATGGCTCCCCAACTTCCATCCCATGACGACTTCAAAATTCCGTTAACCATTCAATGAAACCATTAACCTCATGAAACCATGGCTCCCCATGACATCCAGTGGCCACCAGTCGCGCCTCGTAGGTCTGGATTCGCACCAAGCCATCGATGTCGCCCGGCTGAGTGGGGCCGCAGGTGGGGTGCACCAACCTCGGCAGCCGGCCGTGGCAGCGTGGTGGCGCGGCGACGCCGCGCCGTGGGGATCATGATGAATCGTTAAGCAACGGAAATGGTTGGAATACAAGGCACTAAGAACCAACAACCCTGGGGATCATGATGGTTGATTATCAGTTATGGTTGATGATGGTTTGTGATGGTTTAATGGTGTTTTTTCCCGTTGTTGATGCGTAGTAGTGGTCAACAAACAACAATCCTACGGATGTAAGCAGTAACAAGCCGTGTGGATCCACATGGTTGACATATCATGGTTAACCATGATCACGTAAGCAGTGACAACCAACGATGGTTGGGAATGATGATGATGATGATGATGATGATGATGATGATGATGATGATGATGAATGATGGTTAATGTGCTTAACACTAACCATCATAAATCATCATCTTCCAACAATTGGTTATCGATGATTGGCTTATTAATGGTTGAGAATGTATTGTTGATGGCCAATGTTGCTGAACAGTGGCTAGAATACATCATGTTCGCTCGGGAAACCAGCACCGCCATGGATTACATGAGGCTGAGCTCCGAGAAGCAGTTAGACGTGGCAAGCCTTGTGTGGGGTGGGATGCTGGTTGCTTTCGGTTGCCGCAAGACCTCTACGGAGCTGAGAAGGAAGCCCTCGGGATGCTTTAGTCCCCCCATCGGGGTCTCACAGCGGCACTTGTTCACATCAGCTTGGTGCCACTTCCGCCAAAAATCATCAAGCTTGCAAGTGACTCATCACTACTCATCACTTCTCGTTGTCTCATTGTTGGTGGTTGTGGTCGTGGTGGTTCTTCCCATCATCATAACTATTCATAGTTGCTACTACTGGTAGCATACATGCTTAATCTAGCCTTGTCTCATAACGACAATAAGCAAAAAACAACCACTCGACCAGTACTGTAGTGAGTATTGCTAGATGTAAATACTCTTCTAGCTCTTTGTTCATCGTGAATTTCGTAGCCCCAACAATGACAATCTTGCAATCACCATCATACAATACCCATGAGCTTTCATTCCTTTGGTGTGCCATCATCAACCATCATCAACCATCATCAACTATCATCAACCATCATCAACCATCATTGATGAAGGAAACCATCACTTTCCCATCATCAATGAAGAATCAGTTTTCATCAAATTTCCCATCAGTGATAGTTGGGAAATGATCATTGGTTCATTTTTGAAACCATCACTTTCATCATTCTTTTCCAGAAATCCAGTTCTCGAGGTGCGCCGATGCTGCTTCAGCGCCCGGACAGGATGGAATCCTTCACATCCTTCTGGGCCTAGGGGACGTTGGATGAGTTGGATCTGCTGAACAGCAATGGGGAAGAACTACCAATACTTTATTGATGATGGTTTCCTGGGGTTTTCTTAGGTTTCCTAGAGCATTGCATGCCAAAGCTATGTTGAACAAAGCTAGACAGTAAAAACTTGGTGACTTCCTATTGCTGAGTGAGATTGCCGGAGTGTATCATGAGGAGTTCGACTTCATCGTAGCTATCGTGCGTGGTGGTTTGAACCCCAATGAAACATATTTGCTTGTCAACCAACAATACCAAAATATCCCCTAAATCGTGGAGACAATAGATAACGCTTAAAACCACCAACTAGTATCATGGTGATCCACCTATGGCTAGTGCTACCTATGCTGTATTTTTGCAAAAAAAAAAATGGTTGCTGATTCCGATAGTAAATAGGAAACGTTTTTCGTGAATAGGAAGCGACATGCTTAGGTGCTACCTTTCAACATAAGGCACTGGATCTTGTGGATGGAAAATTTCAATTGCTGAGGAGTGGGACATGGGGAACCAACAGACTGCAGGTAGCACAACTGTCACCTGCATGGCATGGTTTCTTGCTCGATTCTGATCATAGAGCATGTCTCTGTCCCAGAATGTCATAATTGGACCCAAGGAATATCTGTTTACCGGCTAGACTCTAACTTACTTGAATCCATTTGCTGCCTACATCAAGACGATTGGGCGGGTCCATCTATACGGGCATCGGGGCAACCCCAAGTCTCAAAAACATTTCCCTTGTAAGTGACAACCAGGCTCAAAGCACCTAGGTACTCAAACCTCGGGACACGTCTAACATCGCCTTACCCAAGTATGTGGAGAAAAAAACAAACACATGACCGAAAAAAAAAAGTCAGGGCCAGTGAGAATCACCGATACTCATCGATAAGCAGCAACAGCCAACGCACTAGCTTTGGGATGCTTTTGGTAGATCGACCAAGCAGAAAATATCAAGAAATCATGTGTCTGAACGTTGCAAGAGGAGCCTCTCCGAGTGCAGCATTACGGTTTTGTAACAGGTCACTCATGGTATTAGTGAGTCTCGAAGTTGGGTTTGTTCATAGGGGAATCCGAAGAATTGTTAGTTTCCCTTCCAAAAAGAACTTGCTGCAGCATCCATCAGCATGTCTAAACCAGCATTGTTGAACCAACTATCATACCGATAAGTATCCATACTAATAGCATTGTTATGCTCTCATCTTTCAACACCCAGCCTGGGTGTCCACGGCTGCAACGTGCATGCGCCGCGCCCGGGTTTCCCAACGCACACCAACAGCTCGAAGTGGGCGCGGTGGATGGGGTTGCGGTTCTGGAAGGCGACCTTGGCACCATGTTTTACGGTGAAGAGCGATGATTTGTGCTGAATGAAGCTTAAGATGGCGATGTTTTTTAATGATGGTTTTATGATGGTTTGGGATGGTTTAAGATGGTTTAAGATGGTTCTATGATAGCTTAATGATGGTTTATGATGGTTTTATGATGGTTTAATGATAGTTTATGGTGGTTTTATGATGGTTTTATGATGGTTTATGATGGTCTAAGATGGTTTAAGATGGTTTATCATGGTTTAAGATGGTTTTATGATGGTCTTATGATGGTTTTATGAGGGTTCATGATGGATACTTGTACTTGATGATGGTTGATAATGATTGATGAGTTTGCAAGGTTGATGAATGAAAAGTGGTTCATACCAATTTGTTGGATAACTATTTGTAGCCATCAAAAGGAGTACGGGATAATGATGGCTAACAAGGGCTCACAATGCTGCATACGTTATAGGAGAATAATAATGATGGTTTATCAAGGTTGCTAAATGCTGATAGTGGACAATGATGGTTTAGAATGGATGATGAGTGCACAACATGGTGATATTTGGTCAGTACACTCCACCAGGCTCCACCTTTCTGCACATCATCGTTGGCATGGTCGTCACCTCATCCCCAAAAAACCTACCCGGCACCTCAAATCCGACCGTTCCAAGCACCTGCGCATGCCCTGATTGCAACATCAGGCAAACCAGTAAAATCACCCCTGTTCATCGCCATATTTCACCATGTTTCCTGGTAAAATCAGCCTGTTTCCCCATCTTTCCCCGGTGGTAAAAGCACCATGTTTCATTGACCAGGCTGTTTTCACTATGATTTGGTTATTATAAGCCATATAAGCCATAAACTTCATGGTTAACTGCTTGACCCACAGCCACGTTTTCGAAATCAGCGCCGCTGACCACGCGGGTCCGTTCCCCAACCGCCACCAGCTCACCACGACGTCACCGAGCCAAGGCACCACCTGCTTGCCCTCGGGTAGCTGAGCTCGCACCTGCGACCACGGCAAGGCATCGAAGCAGCTGAGTACGGACGGACGAGTAGCTAATATAGAATACTAATAATCCTATGGGTCAATATTAACCATCAATATTAGACAACTATGATAGGGAAAACAATGTGAGTACTAATAAAATGACTATATGGGGATTTCTCAAAATAGGGATCCCAAAAAATGGATGGTTTACTATCTATAATGATTGAACAAGGATGATTTGGGGGTACCCCTATTTTGAGAAACACCAATATAGAATACTATGTTAAATATAGCTTTAGTGACTAAATGCATAGTACAATATGGCTAGTAGTTGAATATTATAGTTACTGGTATATCTGTTGTAGCTGAATATGTCAATACGATAGTCACAATATATCATTGAAGTTGGCAGCACTTTTCACACTCGGGCCTAAAGGTGCACCTGCGTGGTAACATCTATACATCTGTGCTGTGCAGGTGAAGTAGAAAAGTCAAGTCTGCTTTTGTGTCCCTTCTGCGTTTTGGGTCATCAGCAGCTTGAAAATCACGCATCAGATTGGACCTTCCTGATGCTGCATGTTTCTGTACAAGTTGCTAATCCGTTCGTCTCGTTCTCGGCCAGTCAGGTCAGGATTCATCAGGGTGTCCAGTCTTCGGTTGCGGAAGCCATAGAGTCCCATCTGGGTGTCGAAGTACCAGATGTCTCGCCCATCTCGAAGGAAGTGTTCCATCCGTCCACGGATGTTCGTAGTTCCAATGGCTTCTGTAGGTCGATATCCAGGAGCCACAAAGGATGGGGCGTGCTCCTCATAGAGCTGGATGATGTCCGTCAGCGGCAGGTCCAGGCCGTCATTCTGGCTGATTGCCGCCCAAAGGTAGGCCTCCACGTTGTTGCCTTCGATCATCATGCTGTGAGTTCGTTGACGTCGTTGACGTTCGATCTCGATCGTCCTCTCGATGTCGTGGCTCACATCGTCGATCGCCGCATTGTCGGTGGAAGATCCAGCAGCAGGGCGCTGCCTATCAAACACCTCAGGATGAGGATGTTCAATGATGATACTGCGTCCACCATTGAAGAGCTGCAGGTCATCATCATCTGGTAGCTCTTCTTCTTCTCCTTCATGTCCATAGTCATCATCCCGAGATCGGGATGCATCAGAGCGAAATGCTCTGCCTTCCTCTTCATCATCTTCTCCTTCAGGTTCTGCTTCCGCTGCGTTACGAAGAGGAGGCTCAGGTTCAGGTAGAGCTTGTCGAGAGTCGGTGGTTCTGGCTCTCGAAGTTGCAGGTTCTTCTGGGTGTCTGCCTGCACGTCTTCGTAGGCTTCGGTAGATGATATTGATGTCCTCCACCGTCTCATGTAGTTGAACTTGTAGCTCCATGATGTTGTGCTCGGCGTTCAGCGCTCTGTCTGCCAGGTTCGCCTGGTTGAGTTGGCGAATGTTCTCTTCATTCTCCCTGACCACTCGATTCAATCGAGTCACCGTCCTGTAGAGGTAGTAGAGCAGGTAGGTCATGCCGAGGAAAATGATTGAAGTCAAAATGATCATCAATCTGGCCCAGGAGAAAATCGCCGAAATGGGTGTCGGCTGTGAAACACACTGGTCTTCTTCTGCGCGGCTCTGTACAATCGTTGATGCCGCAAGCAAAGCCAGTAGGATCCAAGTAGGTCTCGGAGTCCAGGATGAAGAGCTTGAAGAGCTCGTCCAGGAAGTAGTGTCGGCCCAGGTGTTTGCGAGGTTCATGATTTCTGATGCTGTGGTCATAGCACCAATCCATTTCTCATCTCCAAGTTCCAAGTCTTCTTCGGTGAACTCGGTTTGTGCTGGTAGTCGTCGAGCTTCCAAGGGGTGCTTGTCCTCATTGTAGAACAGCACAATTCCAGTGCTCATGAAATTGAGCAACTGCCTGCTCAGCATTGGCTTCGTCAATGCATCAGACAGCATTGATTGCGTTGGCACGAGGATCACCCAGCGCAAGCGTCCACATAGCCGTGCTTCTCGGTGAGCAAGGATGTAGACTCGTTGTGAACGGTCTTGAGGTAGTGAGTTGGCTCCCGTAGACAAACTGTAGAAGTCCTTGCAGTCTGTCATGCAATCCACAGGCAAGTAGGGAACTCCTCCTTCTTGAAGCGCAGCCAGCTGCTGCAGCGTAGGTTTCCTTGTTGAGGAAAGAAGTTCCGCAAGTCTCAGGCTCACCAGGGATGCTGTCTCCAAACCAGAGATTGCAGCCAGAGTTTCAACATGTGAGGTGGAATAGCTGATTCTCTTGGCGCGAGCTCCATGTGCGAACAGCACATGTCCTTTTCCACCAAAGTTCTCCTCCTTCACTTCCAGACCAGTCATGGTGTGGATCTCCTTGTTGAGGTCGAGGTAGTCAGGCATGAGGAGGATCATGATTCCCTCTTGGGAATAGGCTCGTCCTTTCGAAGCAGAGGATGCATCGTGAATGGCCACCAATCTCCAAGGTGTTGAGGTAGGAAAGTGCCGGTAGATGATGCCGAGGTTTTCATACTGCTTCATCTTCGCTTTCCGCGCAATTCCATTGGCCATGTGAATGTCCCGTACAGTGGCTTTCGTGACCTTGGATTGGAGCACTCCGATCTCTGCCACCAAGTCCAAGCGAGTAGCAGTGATCCATAGAAGTCCACCAAGAATGCTCCTCAGCAGAGTCGTCTCTGAAGGTTGAAGTAGCCGTTCTTGGTCATCACCAAGATGCTTCAAGTCCATCACCTTCATGTTGTCAATGAACTCCTGCTGATCAATTCCATAGCCATCGGCCAATCTCCTGTAGCGACAGCCACAGTGAGAAAATGGCAAAGTCTGAATGGTGATCTTGCCATAGCGGTCGCTCAGGAACTTGTACTCCTTCTCGAGGAATTCATCGGTACCAGCCACTGCGATGTCGTCGACGTGAGTGGTCATGATAGCCTGAAGTCGCCCCTGGTTGTCCTTCCAAAACCACAGGTTCTCGTCCAGAAGCGATTGAACTCCTCCAGAGGTTTCAACTCCATCATGTAAACTCAACTGCCAAGCCAAAGGTGCGTCGTTGAGACCGTAGGCAGGTTTGATGCAGTCCAAACCCCAAAGTCCAAGTTCCTCCTCCACGATATTGAAGGACTCGTCAAAGTGGGCCAAATGTCGCCAAACATTGGCAGGTGGAATGATAATCACTCGTCTCTTTGGCGAGGCGATGCCCTTCTTCTGGAGTACTTCCTTCACCTTGTCAAAGGAAAAGCCCTTGAGGAACGCTCCACTGATGTCCCACGATCTGATGTCGAAACCATGGGTTGCAGCCATGCTGACAATGAGTCGCTGGCTGAGGCGTGTCGCTGTGGTGCTTCTGGTTGGCATCTCTTGCTTCTGAGGGTCAAGGAAACCACGGGCACAAAGACGTGATTTCGCCTTGAGGCTCTTGTTGCCCATGCGCTTGAACTTCCTGACCCACGTAGCATCCACAAAAACTGCTTCGTCAGGCACATCTGCCAGTCGCACCTTGCGGAAGACCTTTTCATCCACGAACTGTTTGATCTCCGCTCGATCACTCTCCTCGAAAGCAGGCCAGTTCTCCAAGACCTGGTTTTCGGTGAGCACATCAGTGTCCTCATCCACACGGTAGATCTCGCCTGTGAGGAGGTAGATGTTGAGGTGAGCTTCTGTGCGACAATGTTCATGAAGTAGCAGTCTTGTAGTAGGGATCGACGATGTGGGATGCTGTTTGCGTTGAATCCATCGTGGTTCATCTTCGTACCAGATGGAATGTGGAGGAAGTCGCACTCTTCTCGATCTTTGAGACATCCACCAAATGGAGTTCATGTAGAGGTTGACCAGCTCCATCCGTTGGCGTTTCTTCTCGGGAGCAAGGACCACTGTTCTGGTTTCAGGTCCTTTTCGTTTCTCGCTGTTTCCTCTACCACTGGTGGTGCTCATGGGTGAAGAGGTCGACATAGTTCCATCTCCATGATCCTGATCTTGTCCACCATCTTGTCGTCGAGAGACAGGCACAGGGACAAAACCGTCCTCAGACTGGTAGGTGACATAGCCATAGAAGTAGAGGTGACATAGTTCATCCACAGTTCGATTGAAGAGCTCTTTGATGTGGATGTGAGAGTCGTTGTTGTTCTCAGTCACCGCAAAGCCAGTCATTCCTTCAGTCCAGGTGATCAGGATTCCCTTGGAGTATCTTGGAGCCATAATGGTTTTCATGCCCTTGCCATACTTGACGCCGTGGAAGATGATCTTCTCGTAGTGAAAGTTGAGGAAGATCTTTGCATCAGAGATCATCTGGCTCACCGTGTCACTGAACTCCTTGGGAAACTTCATCATGGTGATGGAATCATTCTCTTTCTTCATGATCTCTCCCATAGTGAAAGGCCGATAGGGACTGCTCTGTTCCACCACCTTCTTCATTCGAGAAAGAGCTTGTTCTGCTTCCATGGATGTAGTAGGTGAGGTTTCGTTGAAGAATTGGAGAAAGCTCTCTCGTAGTGCTCGAAGGTGTCTGAGTCCAACAAGGTATGGTCGCTGTTGAAACTCCACGATCGCAGTGCCCGCATCCTGGTTGATCTTGAGGATCGTAGCGGGACCTCTCCAACCAAAACCACCACCATCATCACGGAAGATCTCCACCTTGGTGGTGCCAGGAACCATGTTTTCCACGGGTAGTCGTTGAGGTCGTGAGCGATTTGCTCTTGCGATCCTGCTTTCCAGGATGGCAGCTTGCGAAGCTTGCAGGGCAATCTGTCGTAGTCGAAGAGCACGTTCAAAAGCTGACTCATCAGGAGTCATAGCATCTCCAGGTGGATCATCCTCAGGTTCCATAAAGCCCCGAGGTAAAATACCAAAGAGCATAGTCACTGGAGAATAGCCACCCATGTTGAACGTGGTGTTTGCAGCCATGCTAGCTTCACTGGCCAACTCCTCGCCTTTGATCTCGATGCCCCATCGTCCAGCTTCAGCCTTCAACTTGGCCATGGTCAACTTGATCAAGTCGCAGTGCTTCTCCACAAGTCCAGTGGAGGTGTGTTTCTGACCTTGAATTCCAGAGGTCGTTCCTCCAGGCTGTCTGGCAATGTTGAGACGTTGAAGTTCAGCTCCAGCAGCCACAGTCATCAAGGAGGATTCCTGATCAGAGACCAAGGTTCGCATCGGACCAAAGTAGCGAATCCAGCAGCGCATCAATGATTCCAAGATGTGCTTGAGTTCGCGACTTTCGCATCTGGTGGCGATCTTGTAGCGGGTAGCCTCATCGATTGCCAGAAGGTACCATTCGTCCTCGTACTTGAAGAGGTCAATCTGGACCATATCGTTGAAGTTCTGGCTGAGGTCGGCACCTTTGTATTGAGGTCGTCGTCCCGCTCTGGTGAACTTTCTGCAGATCCTGCATGTTGAGATGGCATCTGCTGCAAGTCGCCAAACCTCATAAGGCATACCACATCTGATCAGCACGTTCTTCACATCCAGGTAAGGAGCATGCCACATCCGCTCATGAAGTCCAAGAATCAATCTCTTGGCCATGTTGTCGTCCTTGCCTGCGAGCTTGGGCAGCCTCTTGAATACCCGTCGAAAGTCAAAGACAGGTTTCAAGGAACCTGGGTGTTGTGCTGGTTCACCGGCTTCCTCGGTTTCCACTTCAGGTGGTTGTAGCTGTTCGAGTTCATCACCAGGTTGAGCTTCAGCTTCATCTCCTTCAGGAGGTAGTGCAACCGGTCGATCGGTGCTACTGCCAGCAGCTCCAGAAGGTTGAGATTCATCACTGGCGTCTTTGCCGAAGATAGCAACCAGCCAGTCCTCTTCAATTCCAGAGGTTCATTCCACTGGCTCAAGCTGAGCTCTCTGAGGTCCTCCAGCTGGTTGATGATCCAGCTGTTCACACTGCCTCGAAGTAGAAGTCGTAGAGGTGCTTCTTCGACTGCAAGCTGAGGTGAAGGCGTAGGTGTAGACCAGGGCTGAAGACAAGCCATCGCACCTTGCACGTCGAAGTAGTCCTTGAAGACTCGTTGCAACCAGCCAAGGGCAGTGGGATCATCCAACCAATGGACGTAGTTGTGCTTCTCCTTCTTCTTGTCCAAAGCCTCGAACTTCTCCACACTATCGGAGAGCAGCTTGATGAGGCACATCTTCAGCACTGCCGTCTGCTCACTGTCGAAGGAGATGCTTGGATGAGCAGCAAGCTTTCCTTGCATCACCTTGGGATTCTGGAGCGCTTCCTTCTTGAACTTCTCGACGACGTCTTGTTGCGCTTGTTCTTCTCGTTGAAGACGTTTCTTTTCTCGAGGATTTTGGCCATCAGGCCATTTGCCATACCGGCATTCTCCAGGAAGGAAGGTGTGCTCCATGTCAGCTGTAGCAGCTCGTCCCATAGCGCAGCGCTCGCACTTGTAGTAGTCCTCGACAGTGTTGCGGTGATCAATGAACCGCTTGATGTCCTTGATGATCGCACGGCAGAAGGCTTCTGGATAGACAGCTGCCATAGTGGTGCGATTCATTCCTTGTACTGCTCCTTGAAGCCATCCATGTTTCCGACCTTGGTGTCCACCACATCGAAGAATGCAGTTCTTGAGGTGGAAGTCGGAGTGAAGTCCAGTTGGCTTCAGGATTGGTTGTCCGAGTTCATCTTGTGCTTTGAACCGACATTGATCCGTTCGCTGTCGCTCCCCAGGAAGGTCTTCCAAGTTGGGCCACATCGCAGAAGTCCAAGGCTGCTCAAGGATGTTGCCCTTCTTGTTCTTGGAGCGAGATCGAACCTTCTTCTTGATGAACTCGATCGTGGGAAGTTCGGCTTGTCGTTCTTTGTGAGTTTGCTGAGGATCTCTTCTTGTGGACGATATAGACCAAGGTCGGCATGTAGGGCTCACCATCAAAACTTCAGGTCCACCACCAATGTCCATCTCGATCTCGTTGAGGATCCGTTGGTGAGAAGGACTCGAAATGTCCCAGCCGTACCGGTAGTCCACGGGGAAGAGCACTGCAAGTCCAGAGAGCAGAGCCAGCAAACTCAGTCGTGAAGAACCGCTACACCATTCCCAGAAGTGCCAAAGTCCCTTGTACTTCTTCTTCTGCTTGGCCATCCAAGATCGCGCATTGCGAGGTGTCACTGGAGCCTTGCGCGTCTTGGCATAGTACTCCTCAGGGACAGCGCGGTACATCTTCTGCAGGTATCGCAGCTTTCCTTCAGCAAGATGTCCAGGAAACACATCGCCAGCATAGGGAGTGTCGCTCTCGTCATAGTCAAGGTTGTAGTCATCACCCAAGAGGACCTGGATCGGTGGTTCGTCGTCTGCCACTTGTCGTTGCTCAGGAGGTAGTCCAGGTTCTGAGGTCGGAGGCGTATTGTCCTTGTCCATGATCGTGTCATTCATGAACTGCAGCTTGTGGTTGGTCTTGTCCACATCGCTGTCTGCTGAGTCAGTCTGCTTCAGTGTCCCTTCTTGGTAGGGCTTGCAGACTTGTTTCCGCTTCCAAATGGCCTTGATCTGCTCCTTGTCATCCTCAAACATGAAGCCAATGTCCTTGTCGTTGGTCACTGGGAGGATGTAGTGGCCACTCTCCGTCAGCAGCAATCGAAGGACCACCAGGTTGGCTTCGGGATGATCAAGTCGATGTTGATTGGTGGAACACACCAAGACTCCATCGCCGTTGTCGAACCACTGAGTCATCACTGTGAGGCTCGCATCTGCCGCAAGCTGGTGTTCGGCAGCAGCGCGGGACATAGAGAGCCTTGTCCACCAATCAAGTCGGCCGTGTAGTCGGCAGACACCGTGCCATCGTTGCTGATGTCGAAGGGAATGCTGACGCGAGCCAAGGTGTCATCAGCTTGACCGCTGATGCCAGTCACCTTCGTCGTAGAAGGCCCCCAACTCATCTCACCTTGGCGTTCTTCAGGAACCATGCCAGCTTCCAGCAACTCCTTCAAGGTGTCGGTGCCAATGAGTCCACTTGCGGCACCAGGATCCACCAAGAGGCCACAGATGCGTTGACCTCGCACCATGTGGAAATTGTCAACCATCGCCGCATTGAACTCAGGAAAGTTCAGCTTCTTCTTCACCTTGTCCTCTGGCTCTCCATCGGTGAAGCGAACTCGCCGTTGAAGAAGTTCTTCCTTTTCAGGCGAATCCATCTTGAAGATTGGCACGTTTGCCATAGCCGTGGAGGAGGTGCTCTTGTCCTTGTTCATCAAATAGGAGCCACCGTAGTAGTCGTTGAAGGATGGAGGCACCTCGTCTGACCAGAAGCTTCGCTTGCCAGCTCCTTTGCGAAAGCCTTTTCCTTTTCTCCCAAAGCCTTTCGACTTGCCGAAGCCTTTTCGGTAGGAAGGCTTTCCTTTTCCTTTTCCATAGCTCTTGCCCTTGTTCTTGCCAAAGGACTTACCAGCTCCTTTTCCTTTTCCACTCTGGTCAGCCAATGGACAGCTGTGGGTGCTGTGCCATTTCGAACCACAGGTGCCACATCCCAGACCCATGGTGCCGGATCTGGATTTTCCTTTTCCCTTGTAGTAGGTCTCCTCAGTCTCGCCGGCTCCATCTCCTGCTTCAGCATCTTCTTCTTCGGGAAATCCTTCATCTTCGTAGCCGGCTTCATACCAGCCATCATCCTGCCAGTAGTTCTCTTCCGTCTCCCAAGGCTCGTCATACCAGCCTTCGTACCAGCCGTTGAGGTCGTCCTCGAAGTAGTTGCCACTGCTCCATCCATATGAGGCCGTCCAGGGATCCGTCACAGCACTCCAGGAAGAGTCGCCGTCATCCTTGTAGTACGGTCCTGGAGGTCCATTGCCATAGGGGTCCGCAGTGTCGCCATAGTGGTTGCCAGCAGGACCACCATCGAGGTTTCGGTGGGCCATGCGCAGCAAGAGTTGCCGCACATCCTCAAAACGTCGCATGTCGCCCTGCACCTGGAGCAAGAGGTCGTCCACCATCTTCTGGGCCAACCCAGAACTCTTGAAGTACAGGTAGGTCTTGGCCACAGGGTTGATCTCCAAACCTGCATGGTGGGTGGCCTCCTCCAAGTTCAGCTCCCATTGCACTGACCATTCAGGAATGGCCAAACGTCCACGCCTGAACTCGAAGAAGGTCTCCAAGGCTTTCGTGGCGGTCAGCTGCTCGGCCTCTCCAAAGGCGCTTCGAAGAGCTTGTAGTAGAGCTTGAGGTCCACTCGGAATGGCCTGCTGGATGACCACTCCAGTCGTTGGGTCAACCACTTCATCCACACTGAGGCGCACCAACGCTGCATCTCCGATGTCCACGTGACCCGTGGGATCAGGCAGCCTCAGTGTCATCGCTATCTGTTGGGCTCTGTCTCGAAGTCGTCCAGCAAGTAGTGGGCCAACAGATTCATCTGGTCCATCGTACAACCTGTACCACATCTTCACCCTCTCCATGTAGGACTTGAGAGGGTACTTCGGATCACCAGGCATCCAACCTGGCGGAACTTCTTTCCTGTACTCATCCAGCGGGATGCCAGGTCCACTCGAAGAGGTCGCCATCTTGTTCTCGAGGGAGGCAATGACCTTGTCCTTCGCGGTGTCCAGGAGGAAGACGTATGCACAGCAGCACACGCCAGCCAGGTAGAGCACGGAGTAGATCGTGTACCCAACCGGTTCCTTGTAGTCCTCGTAGACCGGCTCCGCAGCTGGGTCGAAGTTCACGACCAAGTCAGATGGCTTGCAACCGGAAAGGTAGCAAGCTATTCCACCCAGGAACCCGAAGACCACCAGGGAAAACGTAGTGGATGTCGTAGGGCGACCGGCAACCAAAATCACCAGAAGCCCGGCGCCAGGAGCGCCAGCCACGCACAGCAGAGCCGCTATGGCTTATGAGAGGATTGGGCTAGCGAACTAGCAAGGGTTGGTGGAACCACTAGGGGGCTCCGCTACCAAATTGAAGTTGGCAGCACTTTTCACACTCGGGCCTAAAGGTGCACCTGCGTGGTAACATCTATACATCTGTGCTGTGCAGGTGAAGTAGAAAAGTCAAGTATATCACAATAATGTGGCTAGAAATTGTGACTAAATTACTATAAATATTGCTGAATATGATTGTTGTCGAATCATTTTAGTATTTAGAATGGACTCATATAGTATACAAGCTACAGCAAGAATACGGCTAAATATGATTGTTGTAGCTGCTATACCAAGCCAGACTGAGTAGACCATTGTTGTATTATGGCTAAATATTGTAACCAATAGTAATACTAAGTACCGAGGCAACACCCTGCACTAATTAGTATAATTTACCTGCTCAGTCATGAATCACTACCTGAATAGTAGCTAAGTCGGTGATTTCAAAAGTCCCAAGTGCCACTACCCAAAAAGAGGAGATAAAAATCCAAAAACAAAAAATAATACTGTAAATGATGGCACTGGGGCATCCCAATAGAAGCAGTTAAGTGAACATCCCTTTCCGGAAACCATCCGGTCACAGCCAGCTGCTGAGTAGCCACAAGCTGATTTCGGGACGCGGGAAAGCAGCGTTGTTAATGTATCTGCTTGAGGGGCTGCAACCTTGACCTTTTGACCTTTGAGCAAGTCCGCGCAGACACGCGCCACACTCCTGGCAGCTGAATTCGAAGAGGCCTCAACAGCAGCCGGTCGGCCAAGCTGGAAGCGAAAAAAGAGGGCTACCGAGCCGAAAACGTCTTCTGAAAAAATGCGTCCACGATTCCAATCTCAAAGCAAATGTCGTGTACTGGATCGTCCAAGCCAGCAAGTGTGCAGCAAACCTGAGCGCACGGCCCAAATGCAGCATCATCGGTGGCAATCGCACCCGAAACGCTCGGGGTAATGTGCATTAATGAGAAGGGAATAGGCGCAGGTAGGCGCTCCGCAAGAGAGCCATACATAGCACCGGCAGACGTCTTCATAGCAATGGCCCAATGGAGACCAACTTCATGAGCCATCATGGCAGCGCGAGCACAGGTAGCCCATACCCGCGAATTCCACATGCGCTCAAAATGTGATGGAGCTCCAAAGGAATGTCCACTGTTGGTGAGTCCAGTTGAGGAACAAAGCTGAGGTAGAACCAAGAGCCCGCACAAGGTTTCATCAGCAATGAGTGATGTCCAAAACGAATCGGGGTGAGCGCGGACCAAGGGATCCCCAGAAACCGATGGGCCACGCACACACACCACAGTGGAATCATATCTGCCAGAGATCACACCGAAACACTGCTCATAGGTATTCCACTGCTCATCCGTAGCGGGACAAACCAGCACACGTCTCCTGAAAGCAGAGGGGTTCTGGACCATCACAGGAACGCCCTTGGCGCGGTGTTCCTCACGTTGTATCCACTGCATGAAATGAGCATGCGTCTCGGGCGATAGATTTGGAATCCAAGCCTCCAATGAATCAAGGATCGGACGGAGAGACTCCCACCATGAAAGATCACCATCCGCAGGCACACATGTAGGCAAAGTCCAATCTGAAGGTCGATCCCAAGGAAGCTCATTAATCAACCAATCAATGATCCATTCAGCAGGGTCATAGGGAGGCAACCCCTCAACAGGTGCAGGGAGTGACCTACGCCAAGGACATGCAATGAGCCACTGTTCTGCAGTTGGAAGCACAGGTCCGTAAAGACGGACAGGCAATAACCGATAGGATGTCGACTTCTGACGCACTGTTTGCACATGCAGGACTTCACGCTCAGTCATGGGCATATGTATGCGGAGAAGATTGTCCCAACAACCATTAGCTCGATATTGCAAATGCTGTCTAAGCCTCTGAGTGGTCCGGAAATCGAGCAAACATTGTTGGCACACCGTGGGATCAGGCATGTACTGTCTGGCCAAAGTCGCCGTGCCATGGGCCTGACGTTCATGGACGGCACGAGCACATGCAGTGGCAAAGGTCTTGGAACAGGAGCGACACGCAAAATCCCCAAGAGTGAGGGCGACAGATGAAGCCACCGAGGCGCCCACATAAACATCATGATCAATGGCATCTGATTGCAGCGCACGTCCTGCAGCACGAAGGACACGACGGCACCATGCCTTCCAAGGGAATTCAGGACTGCTCACAAACGCAATCAACTCATGCCAAGCAAGCAACGAAGGGGGCCAAGAAGCATGCTTAAGATGGCGGGCAAACCATTCAATGTCAGCATGAATAAGTTGGCGATATGATTGCAAGCCTGGAAAACAAGGATCTGTAAGCATGGCCTGCAATAGGGGTGGCCCATGCACAAGCATGCGGTGTAAGAGTCGAATGCGAGCAACACGAAGGTATGCATCAGCATCAGGAAAGGCATGCAATGTGCGCAAGCGAACATCCGTCACTGCATGTTTATCCTTGCGTGAGGTCTGATTCAACACAACTCGGTGCAACTTCGTCAGAAAGGCCTGAAGTCGGTTGAAATCAGCGGCTGGCACATCAAGCCAAGTGTCCGCTCCAAAGAACAGACGGGACAGGATAAGGGATTCTGCAAGCATGAATCGAGGGGTCAGGGCAAGCTGCTTATGTGACAGAACACGACGCGCCTCCGCCAACGCCTCTTGGGCCATGGCAACCCTGCGGTCGATTTCGGCACCAATCTTCATGGACGATGTCTGACGCTGCCCTAAATGGACGTATGTTGAAGTGGTGATGACTGGAATGCGCTCAAGACCATCTCCAACAGACAATTGGTGCTCTTGCAAGTATTGAGATGCACGCTGAGATCCCCTTCCCTCAAGACGAACCAAAATTTCTGTCTTACCAGGTGCATAGTTGACATCCAGGCCCATTTGGCGCACCCGAGCATGCATAATGGAAGTAATACGGGCTGCTTTTTGCAAGAGGGCCATGGGGTCCGCATCCTGCAGAAAAATGCACACATCATCCACCCATGCAAGTGGACCGACCTGATGATCACTACCATGGAGAACAATGGAAGGCAACATATCATCAGCATCTTGGACAACCTGCCTAAGGACACGTGCCATCAATGTGCTAAAAGTCAGGTCTGCACTCGGGTCACCCGGTCGTGTCCCACGAACCGACAGCATGGCACGGTCTTGCAACTGAAGAGGACTGCCACTAACCTGACTCCAAGTTCCCTCCATCAGTGCCTGAATCCAAGCTCGCAGAGCAGGTCGAACATGCATAGCACTCAATGCATCTTGTTCCGGCAACGTCTGAATGGCGACATCTTCATCATGTCCCCTAGCAGACAAACCAAGGATGTTGTCTACAACCGTGCTACGCTGGGTACGGTAGAATGCAGCTTGCAAATCCACAAAAAGCACAGCATGCGAGACTTTGTGGGCTCGAGCGTTCTGACGCAAAGCATTTAGGATCATACTACCAAATTGAACACTCATATGCGCCAACCCTCCAATTTGGAGCGGATGCATATGAGGGGTGACCTGGCATGCAAGACGGGAGCGTGCAATGCGAGAGAACAAACGAGGAACAGCGTCCGCAATCAAAATGGCACGGTGGTTGCGAACGGACAAATCTGATCCGGCCTTTTTCTGCAAAGGATGCAGAAAGCCTCCCTTCCAGGTATGCGGCTGTTGATAAAAGATAGCCATGTTACAAAGACTCGGATAGAGAATTTGCGCAGCCGTAGCTGGGTCGGCTTTAAGGATCTCCGGCATGAGTGTTCCTGCCACCGCTCGGCCGGTTTGAAGCCCCCGAATGGCTTGTTCAAGCTCGCATATCGTCGGGACGTCCTCAATGTCCGTGCAAACATGCAAGGCAGCCTCACAAGATTGATGATTAATGTCCAAAGTGGTTTGCAGAACCTCGGGCATGGGGCGAATGATGGCATCTTCAATACGCGCAAAATGCTCAAGGAAAGCCTGATGGGTAACTTCAAACTTCAGGGGACGATTCTGAAAACGCTTTCTCCACTTGGGCAGCTGAGTGCGAAGCCTTCGCCACAGATTAGATGATGTGGTGTCCTGCATGTGATCATTCACCTCACGAACACAACTGCGGAGGTAAGCAGCTTCATCCTGGCGAAGAGCCCGCCGGACGTGTTGTCGCATGGTGCTCGCAAGATGCAACATGTGAGCTTCAGCCCTCCACATAGTAAAGAACCATCTCGGATGGGCTTCAGGACAGGTTATCCGAGGCGGGCCTGTACGAGACCTGGTGCGGCCTCGCCAGGTGGCTAATGCATGACGGATTTGGCCAGCACGCAATCGTTTGCGAATGTCCGCAGCATGACGACGGCAACGCCGGGAATGATGAAGCATATCATAGGTGACCTGTCGAATCCATCCGGGTTTTGGCTTGGAACGTGGCTTAGGGCAAGTGGCTTGAAGGTAATTGGAGACATGCTCATTGAGAAAAACCGCCGATTGCTCCGGTGACTGGTGCCACAGATCCGGGCCATGTTCATGTAGAAAGGTCTGCAGAGCAGTTTTAGCATGTGCACTCCCCCATGAATCTTGCAACGTCATGCGATCAAAGGGAACCCTGGATGAAGGGGCCTTCAGACATGTGTGCGATGCCATTTCAGCCACACACTGCAAGGAGCAAGAGCGATGATCCTCATTCTGCGAGACCACTTCAACCATATCAACACCAACCTGCACC
This sequence comes from Symbiodinium kawagutii, assembly GCA_009767595.1. Taxonomy (NCBI): domain Eukaryota; class Dinophyceae; order Suessiales; family Symbiodiniaceae; genus Symbiodinium; species Symbiodinium kawagutii. Next base: position 43,063 of record VSDK01013109.1, read on the forward strand.
TGAGCATGCCGCCAAGCAAGTGGGATGCAAACATAATCAATTCGATAGGCGTCCCCTCGAGATTTCCAAGTCCAGGTCCCTATACATCAGTTTTCCAAGGAACGTCCGAAAAGGTATGCGGCGCCCACAAATGCCGTGCAGTCAAAAAATTTCGAAACAAGGTTCCATTCTCATTCTCAAGGTCCGGAGCCCAGTCACCAACACCAGAGTCCCGAACGGACCCAACTCGAGCATTGGCATCACAACCTATCACAATGGGTATGCCAGAAAAAGGAGACAAGAAAGCGTCAAGATCAGTCCAAAACCGGCGCTTCTCATCCCAGGTGTGAGCATCATGAGGAGCATGAATGGACAAAACAATCATGTCCCATTCCGGTGAAGCAATCTTCAATGCAAGAATACGGTGTGTGGCTTGCAAAACTGTGATCCATTGTTCCTCAACATAAACCGGTGTCAACCTACCTGCCTCCGAGGTGATTGTGGCAACGGGTTTCTGGGTGTTGAACCAAATCTCGATCCCACCCTGGCCGCGACATGCACCAGCGGAGAAGCCAATCCAGTGGGAATGCTTCATGACCGAGGATGCACGAATGCGAGTTTCCTGGAGCATGAGAATATTGTGGGCAACGGCTTGATTCAACAAGAACTCAAGTTTGGCTTGGCGAGATTTGGGCATGGGGCCTGCACGATCACCCTGCAAGGTATTGACATTATAACTGGTACAAGTCAGGTCGAGCCGAAGATCACCCCCCACCGCAGGTGTAGGTGCGGGCCATTGAGTAAAATCCAAACCTGTCATGGCAGGAGGCTGTGGAATGGACAACTCAAACTCATCACCTTGTACGCTCCATCCCAAAGCACGGCACTGGCTGAGACACGCAAGCCACAACCAAGGCAAAACACGACGAGACTCATCTGAGAGGACTGGGGCAGGGCTACCAACCGACACTCCTTTGCGGGCGAAGCCAGCCAAACGATCTGCCAATTCATTAAAGGGATTGCCCTGATGCGAAGGTTCCCATCTGGTGGAAACAGAAGCGAGCTGAGAGGCAGCCAAAAACAAAGGGCGAAGAACACTCTGCATCAGTGGACGTGCACTCACACTCCAGACCCCAGTAAGACCCCTCTCAACTACCTTCGCATCCAGAACAAACTGCGAAGGCACCTGCGAATGGATGAACTCCGATTGCAAAAACCATGCCACAGCTTGATAGGCAGCGTAAAGTTCACCATCAAAACTATCAGGAGAGCCAATGGTGGAATCACCGGCTCGCAGACATTCACTCATCGGAACCTGGCCAGAAATAAAACCTAGCACATGTGCTCGCTGCAGCATGTCATCATGAAGCACAACTACAAAAGCCCATCCTGCATGTCCATCAGGTCCAGCAGCCGGATCAGGACCACTGCCATCAGTAAACACGGACACACGATGCGTCACCCAGGTAGGAAAGAAACACATGGATCAGGTCCAAAAGTGTAATCCCACTCAAATGGCAGTTCATCAGGCAGAACAGATGCAAGAGTAAGTTGGTCGTCAAAAACCTGAGCGAGTGTCCGATCGAGCCCAGGGATAGTAAGGGTTTTGCCAACAAATGAAGACTCAGGAGCAGGCTCGGACAGTGCCGGAGAAGGAGAAATCGAAATTTGCAGCAAAGTTTGGGCATCGGTATCCACAAGATCTCGCGTAATGACAGTCCATGTAGAGCCATCCATCAAACGCAAAAAGAGATGTTCTCCCACACTCCGGTACAAGTACCGCAAAAAGCGAGTGGCCGGCACCTGTAAAGTCAATGCATGGCTGAAAAGAGTACGGGCCATGACACTCTCAGCAGTGCTCAAAGCAAAGGCCCGTTTGATCGGAGGATCATTGCGTTCATCAATTTCAACATGCAATGCAACAACCTGCCGAACCTTGGGGGCTTGCCAAATGATGGCATGATACTGTCGGCCAGCATATGAATGAGCCACATCATGTACAGGAGAAATAAATGTCGGGCGGGACACATCAATGGTGTCGGCCCACTTGCTCTCAATGGCTCCTTGCCAGTCATGAACATCTGGGGTAAGCAAAACCATCCGTGGTTGCAAACACTGAAGATGATGGTCATGATGGATGTACCATGTTTGAAGTCGAAGAATTCGGGGACACTCATACTCCCACAAAGCCTCCCATGCATCCCAGGACTCCTTACTGGCTTGAGGTTCATCAGCAAGGGTCGGGCGATCTGCAGCACGGGTATCATCAACAACTGGCAATTGCATCCACGCAGTATCATCTGTGGCAGAGTCAGCAGGCGGAGGTATCAGTTCATTCAACCTCAGTTGCTGAGGTCCCGAAGAACTTGCAGCTGGAGCAACAGGATCGGTCGGGATGGCAAGAGCAGGAGCGGCAGAGGATGTACATGCAGCAGTCGCAGGCACCGCCACCAAAAAACCCTGGCCGTGTTGAGCTTGCCAAAATTGGGTGTCTTCAAGAGCGTGAGTGCCATGAGTCACAGGACAGATAATCTGACCATCTGAAGCAGTACACACATCAAGACAACCGGCAAGACGGATGCACGTGCGACGAGTGGTTTGGACCGGTGCAATGGCCGCCTGGTGGCGAAACTTCCAATGCTGAGAAACCACTGTATAAAAAGTAGCAACTGCATCAGGAGGTAATGCTTGGGCGACAATGACCGTAGCATCCACAGAGGGGGCATGAGCGAATCCAATCGGAGCTGGATACACAATGTAGAAGGCCAACGGGATGCCAGACTCTACATAGTCAAGCCACAGTTGCGATATGCTATCAATCCATGTGGCCGGATCAAATGAAAGGTCCAACAACCTGGGCTCATAACAAGTGGGCAAACGACTCGAATGCAAGAAATATGTGGCAATCCTAAGGTTGTCACAGGATGACGAGCTAGGATGACCAGCGGTAACAGGTCGAAGTGCAAGCAAACGATCAAGAAAGGTGCGGTGCAAGGAGCGACTCTGAACCGTAAAACTGCCAATCACAGGAGGTACAGAGGACGAAGTCGAAGAGACAGCAGGTGTGGGTGTATCGGCAGCCACAGGGCGCTGCATGTACACAATTTCATCACCAATGTCCTCCCGTCCCTCTGGCACCTGAAAGCCATGACCGGCTTGAAGCGACCAAGAAGCTCCATCATAAGCAGCGATCATGTCTACTGATTGATATGGATCATTCATGAACCACAACACACATCGATCGACAACCTGCTGTGTAAGTCCCCATTCCATGGCAATTTCCGCAACCGTGGCAATGTGAGGAACAGACCTGGCTCTCATACGCACCAGGGGTGCATGCATGGGGTCAGCACAAATCATCTCTAATACAGCAGCCTTATTGACAGCATGGCCCTGCCACAGAATTGCGTTGCGTCCCGGGATGCCAGGATGTCGAAAGACGGGCTCAGCGAAGGTGATGTACAAGGGTTCGTGAGGCGAAATCAAATCAACACACTCATGCAAAATGGCAGAATGCCATGTAGCAGGATCACGACCCAACCTCACATTACGATAAGTGGTAGCTACCGGTGCGGTTTGATGATGAATGTACCAAACACGGACATCCATGACAGTCCAACACATGTGCTCAAGCTCATCAGCAAAAATGCTCCACGACAAGGACTGAATTCGCATCGCAGTCAGAGGATGTCCATGACCACTCTCTTGCATCAGAGAGGACTCATCCGTGAGAGCAGGCGAGACAAAGCCATCACGATGCACATGAACCCCGCAGTCAGCATCGAGGTAGTCATCAACCAATCTCACACCATTGATCCAACCAATGAGATGGAATCCAATAGGACGCGACACCTGACACGGAAAATGAGGTATCATTGCATCAAAAACTCGAGTGGGAGCAAAGCAAGCCCAAGTGTGTAAAGTACCATCCAAGAGCCTGTCAGTCACCACAGCAGCATGAGCCCGAGAAGGAGCGGTCCGAAACAGAACAAGACACCAAGCAGGCCCAGATGCGCCAAGCAATTCGGTGTGGAGAGATACAATCTCAAACCAAAAATCATGCTGCATCAGACCCAGATCAGCCCAGATCTGACCGATCCTCGCCAACCACCTAGTACGATCCGAGGGCAATTCAATCCGTCGAAGTTCAGAGGAAAAACGTCGAGCATCATAGTCCAAAAAGGCGGTCGCAATTTGGAAACTACGGGACATGGTATCCGAGCGATCAGATGTCGACAGCATGCGGGATGAAAGTGGACAGGTTGCACCTGCTGCTCAAGAGCACGGGACACTCGGGAAACAAAGACCTCCTGTTGAATGAGACTCATGGGCATCGGTCCACCATCATCAGGTGGATGGACAGTGACCGTAAAGCCAAAACCATCATCAATGCCACAAGAGGTGTCATGATCAAAAGTGAGAAGACCATGCTGTACACTGCAAGGTTGATGTCGACATGTGGCGAGCTTTCCTGCAGCACGTAACAACGTAACCCGAGTGGCAGTAGAAGGAATCGACAATGCATATGTGCGATGATAATCCGCCTGAACCAAAGTGAGCAAAGCGACCCGACGAGCCTCAAACGGTCGTTGCCAGTTCAATGGGCCGCACTACTGCAAAATGGGTTGGTTGGGCAGGGTCAATCAGGTCTCCCCAAGTATTCAAAAGCACTTGTTGCCAATGGAACCAAGGCGGCTGAAGTTCAATGTCTCGGTACAAAGGGTTCTCAGAGAACCGCATGTGATCAACATACCATGTCCGAACAGCCAATCATGGTGGCCCAACCTCATCAACCAGGGCATGGAAATCAAAAGCTCTGGCGATGTGCACAATGGGCGCTGTGAGCCAGAAGGCTGGTTGGGGGTTGAGATCAATATCACTGCCATAATGTCCAGCCATCGGATATACTGGGTCAATGGCATGCATCACCTGCGGCGGAGCAAGAAGGTTGCGGGCGCATACTAAATCCCCACTCCGTACTCGACGGACCTGTGAAGAGTCCAGCTCTTGTGATCGAAGCTGCACACGACATATGCGAGCATCTGCCACACACGAAGCCGCGACATGCAGATATGCCCAACGGAGAAGCGTGGTGCGATCTTGATGCGGGGCAATCGATTGCGCAAACAGTTTCTCACATCCAATGGGCAGGACTTCTGCAGCCAACCGACAAAAAAGGGCAGCTTGATTGGTATGATGAATGCCTTGTTCAACAATCACATGTGCGGCCGTTGACTGGAGTTGAGAATTAGGAGGCATCGGCACAACATGATGCAGGCGAAAAGGCTCATGCCACATGAAATGGTCACTCCATGCGGCAAGCAGTTCAGTAACCCATAAGCTAATATCCTCAGTAAGCTGTACCGCTCGAGGGATATAACATGATTCAACTGTGCCATGTCGAATGTACCAAGTCTGAACATATGCAACCGGACCCTGTTGGGTCGCCTCCGTCTGTGCTCGCTGGGTCCACACATTGAGCAAGGTCAGAAGACACAAAGGCAACTGATGTTGAACGACACCAGGAGTAGCATGCATAATTGGCTGTGAATACGAGAGTTCATCAAGCGCAGGGTATGCACATACAGCTGGTGGTTGGACTGTTTCTTGAGGCGATCCAGACGAAGCAGCAGCATCATCAGCAAGCGGGGTTGAAGATTCCTGCATCAAAGAACCTTCATCGTCCTCATCAACATCATTAATCCAATCAGACAAATCATCCACATCACCCTCAGTATCAGGTGAGTCATGTGGGTCACGAACTGCCAATATGTCCTGACAGGTGTCACCACCAGGTATAGGATGAAGCGGAGGGACCAACACCTGAAAAACATCACCATGCGCTACATGATGCATGCTGTCATCATGCAAGGCCCAAGCATTCAGATTATGTGTGACAATGCACGGTTCTGATTGCCGATCACAATAAACAGCAAGGCGCATGCAACGAAGTATGTGGTCTCTGGTGAGTCGTGCAGGAACACGGCGAAGCTTACGCATGGTGCGTGCCGCCGGAAATGAAGGTCCACTCTGAGAATGCATAAAGACAACCATATCACAAAAAACCAATCGGTGAAAGGGGTCCAAAGCATCTCGAGTCGTTTGCACAGCAAGAGGCACAATACCATCAGGTATGCTAGCCAGAGGGATGGCAGGAGGATACGTAGCCAAAACCTCATGAGATGACAAGTGCAAGGCAGCTGCAACATCTCTCAAGTGCCCAGGAACATGTCTCGGAATAATGTCGGCCTGAATCCATGTGTGACCACGTTGATACAGAGCAGCAACATGACCTGGCTGTGCGGACATTGTGGGTGTAGTCTGAACCATGCAGGAATGATCATCATTCGGGAGGGTGATCGACACGGCCGTTTCCGACAGCGGATCAACATCCTCCGAAAGTACAGCGGAAGACAAATCGGCATCGGCACAAATGGATTGATCAGCATCAACTAATTCATCATCGCCCGTCTCCGACAAGGGGCAGGATACAGAAGAAGTTGAAGTGAAAATCAGCTGAACCAGTGTCCCGTGCTGAACGTCATAAACATGGTCTGGCTGTACCGGGTGAACATAACAGAGGTCGTCAACAAAGACGTGACTAAGAGTCTGCAACGTCAAATCATGAATCGTGGCATGTGCGTCTGCAATGGCCTGCAGAACAGCTCCTGAGACACTGGGCGGAACTAGGCAAGCGAACTCAATAAGACCATATTCCCCAGCCACAAACCTGCGTATCTGAATCAAAACACCAACCAAGTTGGGAATACCAGATTGGGTGATCACTACATGCCCCCCAAGAGCGGTGGCAGGATCAGCAGGAAGCGAATGCACAAGATGTATCTGAAAAGTACGGGATGCATCTGTCTGCATGTTCCATGGTCGGAAAAGTGCCTCTTCCCACCAAGTGGGGTCGATATGCAATTCCACCAAAGATCCTTGAAAACTCCAAGGGGTGATCACGGGATCAAGAAACCATGTCATGAAGGTTACTGGCCAAAGCTCGCCTCTCTGTAGCGAGTGCCATCTGTCCCGAATGATCCTCATGGATGAAGGCCAAGGAGGCAATGTGATGTCAGGCATAGGTTCGGCCAACTCATCAAATGCATCAACCACATCACTGGCGTGTGGTGTACGTGAAGAGGCCCCAGCCTGAGAACCAAACTGAGAACTTCGTTGCATATAAGAAACAACTTCATCAGCAGCACCGTCATCCAACTCGAGGGAGCTCAACACGGCCATCGACAGCGGAGCAACATCCCCAAGCGGAGAAAACGGATCATGAACAGCGAAATCATCTTCATTCGAAATGGTGGTCAAAGTACTCCCATGGGAAGCACGCATCATGGGGTACATGGAACAATCGGATGCAAGAGTGGACAAAACATCCCATCGAGATGAGCATGCACTGCGACAAGCCCCATATGGATCAAGGTAATCTGCCTCCCCAACTACAGAATGCACCCAGTCCTGAGCTTGTGGCGTGGTCATGCCTGTATGAATGTCTGTGCGACATGCTGCATCATCTGTGAAAACATCAGAATGATAGGCCTCAATCGCAACAGCCGAGAAACAAACATGCATGGGCGCATGGTGCCTGTTCCATTTTGGACAACCTACACCACTGCCACCGGTCACGGCCCAGCATTGAGTCTCTTTCGATCGCGCTCCTGTACCTCCTCTGCATCTTTCAGATCGGTGATTCTGGCCGCTTCCACATTGACAGGTCCAATTGACGATGCACATGCATTCAGGATGGCCTGCAAGGACAAACGAAGTCGTTCTTCCTCGGTGTCCTGTGTGGTTTCCTCGACAGCAGGGATCTCCGGTTCCAACTCGCTCAAGCCTTGCAATGGTTGAGGAAGCTCCTTCAAATTCAGTGCAAGTATCTTGTTTCGAGCTGCCGATATATCTCCCTGTGCCTTCGTGAGCGAGGCTTGGTACTCTGCCTGTTTCACCCGAAAGTCCTCCAGCTGTTTCTGCCACATCCGGGCTGACTCCTCGAGGTGATGCAGCCAATTCGAGCGATGGCGACGCCTTTGTTCCAGCAAATCCTGTTGGAGCTTCTTGGCACGTCCCAACGCGTTTGTTGTCTGATGCAACACGCGAATGACCTGCTTGGAGTCGTCCTCGGCAGCTTTGGCAAGAAGCTCTTGCACCGCTTCGGGGACTTTGTCGCTGTCGGAGTAGGCCGCTTTCAATGCTTTCACCAATTCCTGATTTACTGCGGTAGCAGCAGCAGGTACAGGAGCAGCCGTGGAACTCGAAGCTTTCGAATTCATTAAA
>VSDK01013109.1:51370-62428 GCA_009767595.1 Symbiodinium kawagutii
TTTCCCGCGTGAGCACCAGCAGGTACAGGAGCAGCCGTGGAACTCGAAGCTTGCGAATTCATCAAGGCAGAGAAAGCGGTCGATTGTTGTGCCCATGGAGGATCTTGTGCACCAGGACCATATGGTGTGAATGGCGTGGGCGGAACAGGCTCTGTCTTGTTGGCCGGTGTTTCCTTTGGTTTGGGAGGGCGTTGTGGCTGTGAGTCCCAACCCTCCCAACCTTGCCATCCATCCCAATGATCCCACTGTGCCTTCCATCTTTGACGACCTCGGCTTTGACTGCGAGGACGTTCTCCACTGGCAGCCGTAGATGGTGTAGGCGGTTGCGGACCCCAATTGCCATTGGAGTGCCATTGTTGGTCGCGGGTGAGCTCTTGTACCGTTGACCAATGCCGGTTGCAGATCGCACAATATTCTATCCGTTTCGAATTCATGCGTTTGCACGGCCCGCACTTCCACCCCTGATTCGGAACTGTGGCATTCCAGGCATGCTGCATCTCGTGCATGATGCGCGTGAGGAGCTTCGGGTCCTTGGAATGGTGTCGATTCAACGTCTGATAGAGTGCAGCAAGACGCTCTTGAGACAACCGAGCAATGCCTTTGCGATGGTTGTACCAAAGGACACGCGCTAATGCACGCGCACGCCTCTGCCGCCGGTGCTTGGAAGGCAAAATGTTGAAGGACTAATCCAAACAACCAGCACCAAGCTCTCATCAACGAATTGGAGCAGTGAAGATGCAAAGGGTCCTTACCAACCAGCGATGCAACTCCAGATGCAAAGGGCCCAGCAAAGGCCCGCGTCCGCAACTATGGCGTACGCTAAGGTCGAGGCGCCCCAAAAAACCGAGTGCCGGTTTGGGATCCTACCCGGCAAACCGTTGGAGCCCAGACACTTTGCAACCTTGACCATACGAAAAACATTGGCGCTAGTTCTGTAAACTGATCCTCTCCAGTATGGTTGATTTCTTGTTGAATGTTGTTTATCGGTTCACGCATGTATCGCTATAGACTTGCTGGGATAAAAATAGAACAACAAAAACCAACACAACCATTCCGAAGTCCAGGACCACGAAGCTCAAGTCATGAGTTATGACCATCCCCGTGACAGGGGCTGACCCCTGCAGGTATCAGCACCGCCACCTCCGCAGGAGTCTGGGTGGTGTAGCCGAACTTTGGCAGCGTCAAACCATGGATCCTGGCGCAGCGCAGCTTGCAGCTGTGGCTGATGGTAGGCGGTGCAGCTAGAGATCCTTTGCAGACATGCCCGACAAGTTCAAATCAAACTCAATGCCCTGTGCTGAGCCACTGCAAGAATTAGGTAATTAGGTCATATGGGGTGTTTCTCGAAAGAGGGGACCCCAAAAACTGGTTGGTTTATTACTATAAATGGTGAAGAATGGATGATACGGGTAACTGAGGGTACCCCTATTGTGAGCAGCCGTCATCTGGTTGGTAGTTATAAGCCATGGTTAATTGGTCCCTATTTTGACGAACACCCAAAAATGCATCTCTCACATTGATATCCCAACCCACAGCATCCAAAGAGTTGAGACTCCAGACTTGCCACCCACGTAGAACTTGCCTCAGCCGGAGGATTTTGGATAGTCATCCCAGTAGGCTTTGGGCCACTTGTAAGGTGAAACCACTCTTCTGGCCACTTGGAATTGCGCAGGTGGGAAGAATAACAGATCATATAATTACTCTATATGCCAACCACGTTACAAAAAAATGCCCCAAATGGTTTGTCATTTGGCTATGGGTCAAAACCCTGTACCCCTGGTTCCCCACTATTCACTGTTTTTTTCCTTATTATTTGTGGTCATTATCCCTCATCGTTGGTTGGTTAACTGGTCAATTGCTTGACCCATCGCCATTTCAGAAACCAAGTTGTCAACAACAAACAGCAGGGGATCTGACCACGACTCCGGACGATGAAGGTGTCATCCAGCTTGCCGAGCAACTCCGACCACTTCTCAAGCTCCGGCACTACATCCCCCAAGGTACTTTTCCCAGCAAAGAAGAATCGATGACCTAGTTCTATGATGCTCTATGCATCTTGGATATGCCCATTTCCAATCCAATCACCCGAATGAGGACAGCAGATAACACTGAACAGGGAAAACTGGAAGATTGGATTGATTTTGCACACCAAAATGGTTATTTGCACTAACGACTAAGAGTTAACATAGTACATCTGGGCATCAACAACCCTGTTAGTGATTATTTGATCCAACGAAATCTGACAATGACTGTGAATGATCCTGAACCGCGGCAACATGAGAACGAGTGAATGTCCATCGTGTCCATGACCGCGAGACCAGCCCCAAGAGGATAGTGGATTTCTGTGAGCTGGTCCCACACTTTGGATCGAAGCCAGCTATCGATGAGGTCCAACAGGTAGAACATCTCCCTGTTTTTGTTCCGGTCCCATGTTGACGAACTTGTGACACCAATCATTCTGCTCCGTGGGTTGAATGAAACATCCTCGAATTGTAATCTGGTGCCCAGCTAGGGATGCAACCCAAACTAAAAAATGATTCCATAAAATTCTATCCAAACATGTGTGGCTTTCTGAAAATAGGGATACCCCTAAATCATCCAGTTGATTCATCAATACTAAACCAACCATTTTGGGGGTCCCCCTATGACTTGTTGGGTCCACCCATGTCCAGCTGAAGCTCAGTGACAACCAACAACTTCAGCCATCGTCTGTGCCCAGTGACCGATCTCTTGGACCAAAGAAGCCACGGTGGGATGCTCCAAGCCTCGAATTTCCAGTGGCGGGGCTGAGTTTCGGCCTAAGAGATCCTAGAAGTACATTAAAAAATGGTTGAATCACATCGCCATAGGAGTTTATGCACCTTTCTGCACCACATGGCACAGAATCAATTACAGTATACCAAAGACTACCAAAATCTGATGGTGCTCAAATCAAGCTGTCAATTTCGCGTTTTTTTGCAGCGAGGTGGACGACCGGATGTGAGCTGTGTCGCTGCGGGAGAGCTAGTGGGCAGCGTGTCATGGTCCCATGTGGAGCATCAACAGCGGCTCGTTAACGGCTCGCCACCATTCTCAATGGGTCCTGCGAACGCAAATGGCTATGTGCCAAGCCATATGCCAAGCCATACGGTAACCAATAATCCACCTCAGAATGATCATTTTACCGGGAAACCATTGGTTTCGGGGGTGCCATTGGGGCTTGGCACACACTCAAATGTCAATGAAGATTTTGGGGTATCGCTCCTAACTATAAATCCCAACTTCTGCGATGGGCCGGTGGCTTCGATTTACTTTCATCTGAATCATCTCTTGAGAATTGTGCATACCAATCTTCAAGCATCAGTGCCATCAGTGCCATCATCATCATCATCATCATCATCATCATCATCATCATCATCATCATCATTTCTCATCCAGCACTCATCGTTCATCATCGATCATCCATCATACCATCATAATCAATGATTCATCATTTGTCATCCATCATCCATCATAAAATTCATCATCCATCATCCATCATCATCAATGATTCATCATTGATAATTCCTCATTCATCATTCAATCAAACATCATTACCATCAACAACACAAGCATTTCTGGCGCCAACGATCCTCCCGTCTCAGCTTCCAGACTGGAAGTGCCATAGCACTCCTTTGCCTCAACCACCTGGCGCCCAGCCGCACAAGCAGAGATGGTGAACAAAATTGAACATCGACTCTCAACAGGTACACATCTTAAATGGTAGTTGAAAGGGTTGGTTAATGGTGGTTCGTGGTTGGTTGATGATGGCTATGATTCACAATGGTTGATAAATGGTACCTGGTCAAAAATGCCTGGTAATGCTTATTCATTGCTCTGTTTCGGGATATCTCAAAGGTGCTTATTGGCGTGAAGAACTTCAAAATGGTGTGAGCACGCTGAAATGACAGGTCGGTTGGAGAGCAAGATCTGCGGAAGCTATTCCAAGCTATGCAGGTCTCCATTAATAGTCATTTACAGTAATAAAAGAATAGGCCACTTACCTGGTGTCTCCATCATGGAAACACCTTATCTGGTGGAGGTCTAAAGTGGTCTCTAACATGTTTTCCCGCAAACGAATACCATCTGTAGAGCAGGTAGGTTGATTCTTATGTTTTGCTAAGCTCTAGCGACTGTAGCGTCGCTACCTCCCCATTCGCCACTGTGACCCAGCATTCTCGCTGCACATACTACGAATCATCACTGGGTCAAAGTTTAAGTCACCTCAGTCTAACAAGCCATCACATACTACATCACCACCTACACAATGACACCCATCTTTGGCAGTCGCCTTTGGGCTAGACTGTGTCAAGAGATGAAACAACCCCCCCAACAGAACTTCATGCAACACGACCTGCTCCCTGAAAGTAAACCAACAGACGCTTAGCTAGAATAACCACGAGCGTAATCATTGCTTTACACGGAGGATTCCGCAGTAATCATCACTATCTCGCTACTGTTCATGCATAGGATCACAGCCTATATTGCATACATCTGTAGAGAAACTGTCGCCCAAGAATCGCAAATCCCTTGCGGCTCAAGCTGTCGAGGTATCTAACAACACCCAGGACGCTCCCAAACGCTGCCACGGACGGGTCGTATGATCAGCCCTTGTTGGTGAAGATAGCCAACACGCAACTTCACCAGAGGGTGGTCATGTACAACAACCCAAGGGACATATGCCCAAAAAGAGAATCTTCTCCGTCTTGGAAACAACAGCATGGTAAGGTTAGGAGACGGGTAAGTTCCATGTTTTTTTGGAACACTCCTTCTGAGGGGCACCGTATGGGTCAAAAATCTGTATCCCCGGTGAACTTCCCAGGAATAATTAAACGAGTCGAGCTGTTGGGATGCTCCCCTACTAATCGTTTTATGCAAAATGGATTCACTCTCATGGACAAGAATAATCCCAGCCATCGGCACAGGTAGCTTGACCCCCCGGAAGCCAATGAAGTAGCAATTCCTGGATCTTTGATAGCGCCATACCCTCGGAAACACACCATGACAAGTCATGGATTTTCAGGTGCAGCAATGCCCTCCATTTCAAAGGATGATCTAGCATTCGCCTTCTGTTGAAAGTTGATTTCTTCCCCCTAAATATTACCAAATAACAAGGCTGGAAAATCAATACTCCTCAAAACCAACCATTATTGGCTGATGAAGTCATTCAGCTGGGCCTGTTTCTTTAGCCGATTCACAACCTGCAATTCACCGCAGCATGCGGCACGACTCAGCAGCTGTGCAACTGGAGGTCAGCCATCACCCCCTCCCAGCGCCTTGTTTGGCTGCCAGATGGAGGAAGCCTCCAGTGTGCCAGGTGGTTTCACATCCAGCAAACATGTCAAACATACCCCACTGATCCCTACTGAAACAACCCAGAGGCCGACAAATCCTGGATTGACCTAAATTCGTAGACTTGCTGGAGATGAGAACTCATTTGCTACAAACTATTCTGAGTATCTCTAGGTGAGATTTGGCGTCGGACACGTCTTGAATCATGTGTTGCAGTGGGCCTTCGAAATACTGAAACCGCACTGGGCCAACTAGTTTTGATTGATACTCGCTTGACACCTGCACTCTTTATATCACCTATGTGATGAGGAAGCATCAAAGCATGGCACAAATGACTCGCTGTCAACACCCAACCGTACTTTAGCCCTTAATGTTCACATCGGACACTGATCACAGAAGGCTCCATTGCGGCTGCAACGTCCACACATGCCATTTTTTGTTAAATGGCTGTGGGTCAAAACCCCGCACCCCTGGTTCCCCCCTGTTACCCATTGTTTTCCCTATTATTGTTGGTGGAAATCCCCCATTAGTTGGTTGATTAATATTGACCCATAGCCAAATCTGGCAAGTTGTGACCCATTCTACTACCAATAAAAAGGGTTTCCACGAGATTTTCTTCCACCAGTTCTGGTGGAACGATCACCTGCGATGGCCACGGATCACAATGAGGACCTCTTCGAGGCGTTTTTTGCGGAGATTTTCGTGGATAAACCATCAGTTGTTCCTGGCTTGAACCATCAATCAGCCTTTACTTAACCGATGATTGTTGCTTAGTATCCCCTATAACTGGTGAAGCCTTCCTAGCTACCTACCTACCTTAGTATCCCCTGTGAACGCCTACCTTTTGCCCATTCGCCACTCGCCCCACGAACCTCCAAGACGGCCACGTCCTCGCCCTTCCACTTCAACAGCCTTGGAAAAACGCACGGTGCCCGGTGCGGTAGACCAAGGGCAAGGGCTGGAAAGCGGCGACTCCTTGCCCTACCCTGAGCCCAGTGGTGAGATGTTGCACCATTTCCCAGTTGGATTTCAACGAAATTTCATAACTCAACTTGATTTCGCAAGAGACCATTGAAACATCCTTGAAATTTGAGTTGGTGACTGACAAAAATCATTGAAATTGTGTTGGTGTGGTTGAAACAGTCCGTCATTGATTATTACAGGGTGACTATTGACTATTGTTTTTTGGCCTGAATGCTTTTGAAGTGTCATTAAATAATTGATCTTGGAAAGTTTGGTTGCAGGGACTTTCCAACTCATTGGACACTGGTGAGTACAGTTATAGGCTTGTTAGAAATACTCCTACCACTACACTGTGATGGTTCGTATTGCTAAAAATGGTTGATGATGTTGATTGAGAATGGCTAATCTAGCATTAGCAGATGGTGCTGATGCTTCAGAACATCAACAGTGACTGTAGAATCATTCCGACTGGCAACACACATCGATTGAAAAAAAACAAGAACATGCAGCTATTCAGCGCTTTACTTATTTGAGCAATGACAAGACCTTGTCCCCTTCGAAAATTGTAGGCCACTGGGCACCACGATGACGGGTCAGTCTCAGAACCCCTTAGAATAATGTGCCGCACTACATAGACCCATTGTCCTCATGGGTCGAAATAAACCCCCGCACACCATGTAGACAACACCCAACACCATGACCAATAAACCCAGGTCAACTCATGGTCACTTTGGGCACTCATCCCCAACAAATACACACCAGAAATCAAACAAATCAACCCTAGACGGTTTGGGATCTTCTAGATCAGTTTCTCACTATATTGGTGAATCGACCTGGAAAATCCTGGTCAAATAGCCAGCAATGATAGAGGCTCCCCAGGTCGATCTTACCATTTCTGGGAGTTTGATCCAGTGCGTAGCTGGAGGCACATCTCAACAATCGTTGGATACTGCTACTATCAAGCAATCATGCCATCCCTTGAAGCATGTGTCACCCAACCATTTAGCTAGCCAGCAAACAAGCATAGTTTACCAATTTAGGCCATCCTTATCCATGATCAAGCATCAAAACCATTATGAACCACCGTAAATCAAAATCTCGATATACTTCATGAATCCCTTGGAGAGGAAATAAGCAACTCGCGCGCTTTTAATTCACAATGAGCTCTATTGACCACTGGTCATGCCTGTAGCTTTAAAGACACAGGTTATACCCCCCAAAAGGGACCAGCATAGCGGTACCAAGCCGCAGCTTGTCGCCGGTCTTCAAACCATCCACCTGGAACGGAACTGCGAGGTGCTTGAGATGATCTCAGGGCTGAAGGGACAAGGGACAAGGGACTGTTAATTAAGTACCATTGGGATCAACTACTAATACTACTACCATGTGTATAGGGACTACAACTAGTATAGGGACTACTGATAATACTACCATTCGTACTATCTGGTACCAAAGGGACTACGACTAGTAGTAATTCAGGGAAATAATGAGGGACAAGGGACTACCACAACAACTAGGATCCTCGATGATCAATTATCAGGGACTACCAATCAGGGACAAGCGATCTAGTCATGAGTAATGGTCGCAGCTAATTCACCATTATTCACGGCCATTTCCATCAACGCTTGATTGCCTTGATCATTTAATTACTAACCAGTAAGTATCCATTGAAGAACCATGAATCAACCATCAATAAACCACTAATAAACCATTGATTCATTTGATGAACCATTCATGAACCTCTTATGAGCCATTGAATCAGCCATTGATGAGCCATCCATGAAGCAACCATCACAGCACCATCCCCACCGTCCATGCGCAGCCGGCGTCACGCCTCAGGCAGGTCCAAGGTCACAGGCAATCCGAAGAGCTGCTTCTCTGGGAGGCGCATGTCCTAGCTTCAGTGAACGAGCTTTGACCCCAGCTCGACCGTTACGAAACGTTTGACCGAAGAAGTAGTATATCATTCCATTACTTCAACCGAGTACTATGAAGTATACTTTAACCTAGCATGGTATAATCAAGTACTTTACCTTATTTAGGTTACTACACGTACAAGCTAATATCAACCTATACTAGGTACTCCTTACTACATGTTTCACCCCGTTCCATTCCTGAATACGTAGTATAATAGCTAGTATTACCTCGGGTGAATACCTAGTTACCTAGTAATAGCTAGTGTGAACTTGCCGACTTGGTTTTCACCTAGTAGTTAAGACCTATAGCTGGTGTTCTTCAGAACTTGCTGACTAGGTTTTTACCTGGTAATACACTGTTGAGTAGGCTTTTTTTGCCTAGTCATACCTATAGCATCCTATAGCTGGTCTTTTTAAGTACTAGATGTTGACTACAAGGTACTAGCTGCTTTGTTTGATAGGGCGGAGCTTGCAAAACCATTCTTGAACCGTGGTTCAGTAGTGTTGACTGTTCAGTGTAAAATGGTCTTCACTTTTCAAAAAGGTGGAACTGATGTTTGATAGGGTGCAACTGGTGCAACTAGTGTTTTGCCTATTATAACTGGTGTTTGTTTCAGAGGTACTATATGTAGTGTAGCGTGTTCACACCAGCTTACTACTTTAAGTGATATATGATGTATATATGTATATGTACATATAGAGCTGTTGATCGCTAACTGGTGCTCCATTAAACTAGTGTTTAAACAGTACAGCTGGTGTTTAACTTACAGAACTGGTGCTTTACAGTAAACTGTTGAGTTTCCACAGGGTAAACTGATTGGAGGGGGCAAAACAACTTGTGTTAACTTCAGCTCAAACTGGGATTATCCATAAATCAAGGCACTACAGGTTATTCATCGACCGGTGGTTACACCCTAAAATCCCAATAAGTCACTCGCGTTGGACTCTACCATCAATGGTTGCACGAGGAAAACTCCAGCTCAGGGTAAAATCAGATGTTCATGTCATGAAAGCCCAGTGGTGATAAAAACACCCTACATTGATCAGAACAACTTCCAATCCCATGGATTCCAAACAGCTGTTGGTCACCAGCCACCTTATCACCTGCTATATGGGCCCAGAATGGACCCATTTTCACAGAACGTAGATGTCATTAGAAATCTTTGGGACTGCAATCATGGGCTTTCTTGGACATGGAGTTTGATTCATTGGCAAAGGGTGAAAAACATTGAGATTCGTAACATACGTCATTGATACTGATATTCAGCAAAAAAAATAGATCAACAACGAAAACAAGAAAGGAGCCACATAGCTGTTTCTCAAAAGAGGGGTACCCCCAAAATCATCCAATATTGACCACTTGTAGTATTAAGCCAGCCATTTTTGGGGTTAGCCATTTTTGGGGTTACCCCCATTCTGAGAAACGACCACATGTCAACCACACAACTTGGTTCCCACATCCACACCCTTGCCCCGCCATTCCGAGTGCCGCTCCTTCACCACTGAGTTGTAGGTGGTCTCGTCCTGTGGCAACGCGACGCGATGGCGAGGGATCTGGCTACGGTGCTAGCCTTCAAGGTGCCTTCCAGGCACAGGAGCTTCTCAGAAGGTTGTAAACCACCTTGTGCAGCATCACCGAATTCAAATGCCCTGTGATAAGTTTGAGCTGGGGAAGCCACCTCGTAGGATTTATGGTTCAGTTGAAACCCCAGCTGCACATCCAAGTAGGGAAATATGGGCGAATGATGCGGGGACTGGCGTCTTGCGGCAAAGGCTGACTATAGCAGATAGTGGTTGGTTATGGTTGGTTGACTCACCGCTGGGACAAGCAAAACTTGTGCGTTTACCGCCGGTTATCTGAAAGCTTCCGAGGCACCTCCACCCAATTTTAGGATACATCTGACTTGGGTTCATACCTTGTTATTGAACATTGCTGGTTTGTTGGATTGTACTTCGTCGGCTATTTACCCAACCATTGGTTACCTCCGAGCAATTTCGGAAAACGTGGCCTCGAACTTCCCAAAGCAAACTTGGATCTTTGTTGGAGATATTGTTTTTGTTGAGCCATCCAATCAGCGTCATCAATCTTCTTTGCAATTCCATGAGGATCAGATCTGAGCGTGGTTTTCCACCCGTGTATCATGCATATATGAGGCGGTGTCCACTGAGCAATCGCAATAGAAGAAATATCTTGTGTGGTATCCTTATAGATTAGATCCGGAAAGAATCAATTCTAAACATACAGCGGTATGGTCAATAGAATCAAGGTGCTTTGCTGAATCAACGCCAAACGAACATTTCAGCAGGCACGCCAAAGCAAATAACGTTGGCTACCTTGATTTCACCACAAATACCAACCACATCCAACCAACACAAACCATCAACAATCAAGCATCATCATCAACCATTATCAACCATCAATCATCATCAACTATCAATGACCATTCTCAATATTCAACCATCACCAACCAACACTGACTATGAGTCACAACTGAGTAATCATCACCAACCATGACTTAACCACTTAGCCAACATCTATTGACCATTCCCAACCATCACCCACCCACCCCGCCATGAAGCCGTGCAGAGGGCTGAAGGCTCCGCTCAGGAGGCAGAACACATCGCAGGCCTAACCGGAAGATACCATAAGAGCGTACCCTGTGCTTCCAGTTCCCTTTGTAATGGGTAACCAATCCCAAACAACAATGGTAGAAACTAGCTGGTTGCCCATTATACTGGCAACCGGAAGCAAAGGGGTATGAATCTTTATATGGGTGTTTCTCAAGTCATAGGGGTAGCCTTACATCATTCATGTTTTACCATTTTGATAAGAGTACCGACCAATTTTGGGGTCTCCGATAATAAGAAG
>VSDK01013109.1:62441-109221 GCA_009767595.1 Symbiodinium kawagutii
AGAAAATATCGATGTATGACCATGATAGTGGGTTGTAGACCCGGGGTTCATGGCAGCATGGAACCTGGACAATCCCCTGTGGGCCATGCTGGGCAGGCGACCGGTGGGCCACCTGAAATGGATGATGCACTGAGCGGTGGCAGACCCAGCAACTCAAAGGTGCGCCACCCTTTACGGGACATCACCCTGTGTCTGAGCCCTCTGGGGGTTGGATGGGTCTCTCATAACCAGCCCAAGTATCAAGAATCACCAGCATGTTCGTGACCATCATTGGTGGGCGAGTAGCTCAGTAATCATCAATCATTGGCAACCACCATCCTTGACCATCACGAAGCATCATTCAGAGTCATATTAGGTGGTTTCTCAAGTCAGAGGGGTACCCCCAAATCATCCACAACTATCCATCAATAGCAATAAACCAAGCATCGCTTTGGGGCTTCCCCAAGGCTTGACGGGTACCCCACCCCGCATCAGCCCCTATGACTCACCACCATGGCTGCTTTGCGCACCTGCCCTTGGCGCTTCCCCGGAGGACCCGTGGCAGACCCCGTGGAGGACCCCGTGGCCTGGCGTTCGTTGAGCTCGATGGTCTTCACTGCCGACTGCACCAGCTTTTGGGCATCGCCGGAGTCCTGGCAGCGCCATGGCGGTAGAGCGGTGGATGGCCTCATGGAGATTTCCAGGCGGTTGATCTTCGGTGCCACGGATCCAGTTGGTGCTTTCTCAAACTAGGGGACCCTAGAAATGGCTGGTTTATGACTGTAAACGGTTAATAAACTGGATGATCTGGGGGTCCCTCTGTTTTGAGAAACCACCATTTGTGTCCCGTCCCATTTGCCATTTCCTGGGAGGACAACTGATTGCATCGCCTACACGCTTGGTGAAATGTGTATATAACCCCCATGCCTGACTCGACAGGGATGAATTCGTGTGAATTCCAAATTTCCACGGAATCAAGAAAACCCAAGCCATCGAACCATCCGAAACGCTGAGCGACTCATGGATGGCCATCCACCTATCCAATTGAAATCAATTGAAATCATAGCATTTGAATCCACTTAGGTGCTATAGGACATGCTGGGCCATGCTGGGCCATCCCCTGTTCCAACTGGCCATGCTGCTGCCATCCGGCTGCCCTGGCACCATGCTGGCACCATGCTGGCCCCGCCCCTGTGCCGCCTTGACCATCAAATCCACCAAGGAGCCACCATGAGGTGCTCCAGCGCTGGTGGTGCGGGTGTGGATTCCTTGGACCCGCGCAGCAAGCGGCTCGCGGCGCTGATGGATGGGGCGGTCACCCGAGCTGGTCGCCTGGTGATGCCTGGTGATGCCTGGTGATGCCTGGTGATGCATGGTGATGTTGATGGACTTTGGGTGATCATAGCTGGTTGGTCATAGCCGGTGGCTTCAGCTCCTAAGAATATTGGTCCACCAAGCATCCCTTTTTTTTTGAGCGGGAGGCTCACACTTGCCGGCCTTTACAGGAGGACAAGGTGCCTTTGGCACGGGGAACCACACAGGCTCCAGGTCTCAACGAAGCTTCTTGGCTCGTTGGATGAGTCTCTTCACCTTCTCTTGCCTAGCAGGCCAACTTTCACGGATCTCCGACTGGATTTTCGCCAAGTCCAGGGAGACTTCAATCTCAACTCCATGTTGGGGAACAGCTTCACCATGTTGGCGAACACATGAGGCGAGAAGCCTCATAGTCCGTTCCTGTTCTGGCAGTTGTGGTCGCTTCACCAGCCCTTTGGACTGCTGTTTGGCACCCAAACGATACAGGCTTTTACATCCTGCATGCTGGATCTGTGGAAACACAGGTGGGTCACAGAGTTGATTGGCCTGGTGCATCAAATACGCCATCATGATTCCCATCTCATTCAGTTTAACTTCAAGAGCAGCCGCATGAGTGGAAGATTGTGGCATGATAAGATACAGCAAGCCGTCAATCTTAGGTCGTTTAACAGGAAGATAAGCCCCAACACAAATGGCAAAATTCACCGCCAGCTCCATGAAAGTGATTCCAGGATCATCGTGGTGTTCATCTGCGTCCGAGGGCCAGAGAAGAGATCTTCCCCACCTGACAAACATGTTTGACAATGTAGGCCCCAAGACCGTGTGGGCTGTCCAGTCAATTCGAATTGGTAGTTGCTGACGAGGCAAGCCAACCTCCCAATTGATCAGTAGCTCCAGTTGATCATCCGGTCGCCGAGCTTCCAAGCCATGATTGTCCTGTTGGTTGTCAAGCTGTTCCTGTCGAATACGTGCCTGATACAATTCCAAATGCATCTGATAAAGACGCCTCAATTGGCGCATATCCCTTTCAACATCCTGCGCTCTGGACTGCAACACAGCTGCTTCTGAAGGGTACAAGTGTCGACATGTTGAAATGGCTGCATCATTGGCCGCTTGGTTCCCCATGGTACGATAGGCTTGCAAGGGAGTGGGTTGATCCCTGGCCTCCTCATGAGCCTTGATCTTGTGAAACCAAAACACTCCCCTTCGAATGGCATACCAAAGTCGCTGAACCAGGTCAAATTCTTCCAGTGACGCTAAAAGATTCAGCCGATCTGTCTGTTGACAACGCAATATGACATCAAGGACTGCTTGAGCATCAACATAAAGAATGGCCGTGGGCAGCCATTCGCAGATCATCACAACAGCCGATAGTTCAGCCCGGTAAATTGTTTGGTTACCTTGAACACGCGCAACTGACAGTACCTTTAAGGTGTCCGGCTGACGTTGAAATCGCATGGCCTGCCTGGCCTCTTCCTCCCGTTCCCCATCTGTCAGACACAAGTCAAGCACGATAGCATAGGCTGCATACCTGATGTATGGTACAGCTGGAAAAAGCAAGGATCCATCTGTGTACATCTGTGGCACCTGGTTCTGGGATATCTTCTCATGCAGCAGCTGTCTCATGTTGGGTGGAAGAATCGCCTCCACATGTTGGTGTGCCAAAGTGAGGAGTAGTTCCGTATCAGGATGCTCAAAAAGAACCGGGAGTTCATGTACCAGTGATTCCTGTTCCAAAAAGTACCGGAGTGTGTCAGCATAGGGCTCACGCAGGTGTGCAAAGGCCATGCATTCATGAACCCTGTGAAAACGACTATCGGTGCAGTCACAAAAGGCACATTTGTCGGTCGCATCATGTGCCCACTTCTGCTTCTGGGTGGCAACTTGAAACCCTCCAGCGATCTCATTCAGCAGTTGTTGTTGTTCTTGAACAGCAAACTTAGCAACCACGGATTTAGTGAGCTCTGTGTGAATGACAAGACCCTGCAAAATCTGTCGTTTGCAATGTTTACTGATAAGTTGTTGCTGCCAAGCATAGTTCAACCAGCGCATCCATACCCGTCTGCTAGTGGTTCGCAGTGACAACGAAATCACATCCGTAACATAGACATGCCCCTCAGCAGTGATGACCCAATCTAGGATACCAAGGTAATATGCAAGGCAACCTGCAGGGCCATGACAATCTGAATGTTTGCCTGAATGTCCTGCAGCAAGCTCCAAAAACCCTGCAGCAACGTCATCCGAAACAGAATGAAGGTACCTCTTCGCTGTGATCAGCACCCTGCAAATGACAAACAGCAAAGGATCTGTCAGTTTGGGTGTACAGGCAATTGCGATGGCACTGTTTCGAGAGGAATTGTGTCCGAGAATCGCATTAGCTACCTGTGGTCTAAGTTGCTGAAAGTGATGGGTCCCAAGTGGAACAACCTCCACTCCATAGAAAGCAGTTGGAAATGCTCCTCCCATAACCAAATGGGTTTTGATCTGCAGATCATGCGGCATAGACTGCAATTTGGACAGCTGTGACTTGGCTTTGGCAATGCGGTCAGTCATCTGTCCCAACCGAGGTGATCCCCTGTAGGTATGTTGACATCCCAGGTCCATAGCCGTGGCAACATGTTCAATGGTTTCGGTTGGCAAGAGTTGAGCAAGCAACTGTTGGAGGTCATCACCCATGGAGGATTCCGTTGACCAAGACCACGTCTTGGTCCAGTCAACCATCATTCTTGTGACCGAGGTGACAGCCTGTGTCACTTGCAAAACCTGAGGGTGACCATCCACAGAATTGAGAGCCCAGCCCCAATTATCTGCGTAGCAAGTGGCACGAACATCAGTTCCAGTGGCTTCCACATTCGTGATCCAGAGAAATGCTAATGACAACATGGCCACTATACTCAGGCTATCTCCTTCGGGGCAGCCGTTGTTCGTGGCGATCAGGTCGCTCGTGTGCCCATTGAGAAGCCATCGCCTCTCCATGTTATCCTGCGAGGAAGCCCACATGGATACAAGCCAACCAGGGACCCCTAGTCGCCTCATCACACATCCAGCAGATTTACGACATGTAGTGTTAAAACACTTGATGAGATCCAGCGTGATACCAGAGTAGGATTCCAGCTGTTGTCTGGCCATTTCCAGGAAGTGGGCGAACGCCATGCTGGCGTCCATGGGTCCTCGGTGTCTCAGAAAACCTGTGATGGAAGCTGGCATGAACTCCGCAAAACGAGACAGCACCTGTTGGGAGACAACCCGGCCCCCGGCTCCACACACGGTACAGCTGCGCAAAGATAGTGATAGGGCGTATCTGCGAGGCCCCTATGGGGCCCGACTTCTTGGGCAGCGGAATTGTCAAGGTGACCATAATCCAAGCAGGAAATTGTGACATGTCACCTAGAATCTTTGCAAGGTGTGCAATAGCAGCTTCAGGTAGGGCTTTCAATTCCTGAGCACTGACCCCGTCGATTCCTCTGGCAGAGGAGGCCTTGGTAGCTTGGATGGCCTCTATCCAAAGCTGAGGATTCTGAACTTCAACCTTGAACTCTGGCAGCTCCTGAACCTGTGAAAGGAAGGTGTCAAATTCCTCACGCAGTACACGATCCGGATCAGGAACATTCCAAAACTGTTTCCAGTATGCAGTTAAACGTTCAAAGAGGTTCCCTGCGTCAAAAACAGCAATGTTTTGCGAAATCTCACATTCGGTCCCTTCAACACCGGGATCAGTCATGACCACTTGCAAGCTGTGCAGGTCTTTGTGCAAAATCCGCCCCACCTTACCATCAACCAAGACTGGAGCATCATGTACAAAATTCATCGCATCTGGAACATACACTCTGAGTCTGTGGTCCTCTGGCACTACCATAGCAGTGGCAGTTTGTTGGTGCTGCAGTTCGCAAAGCGGTTCCACATAGTCTCTTCTCATGGTCTGGAAAGCTCGTTTGTGCCCATTGTGAAGTTTATCCAGATATCTATCATATTTGATGCGGTTCCGTGCACATCTTGCGTCTGCTGCAAAGGTCATCTTGCAATGGTGTGTCACAAGCTGTAGCATGGTATTGGCATATTCAAGGTCTGGCAGGCCCATTGGGGGAGGTCCTAATTCAGGTTGCTGTTGACACCACTGAACAAAATGCATCCCAAAGCCTGGAGCACGAAGAATGGCGGCCCACTCTGCGGCAAGTGACTTCATGGATCCCTCTGGTACCCATTGGTTATGGCATTTAGTGAGGCGACCTACTAAAGTGCGCAGTCTTCGCACTTGGCGAACTTGCGCTGCAGTTGCAAATTGCAGGACTTCACCATCTGGCCGAAAGTCACCGTCTCGTCCATGCTTAAGAAGGAGACGTCTAGCAACCTTACGGGGAGCAATGGGTTGGCATCGACCTCTGTAGGCACGTGGAAGCCCTACTGTGTGCATCTGCGGGTCTTCAGCATGCAGACACTGCGATTTCCTGTATGCTACATCCACTGCATGCTCCATTTGAGCTCCCCATTCTTCTATGGTGGACGGTTGCACATGTGTGTCATATGCAGATTGCAAGCATGCTGGGTCGATGGGAAGGTCCAGCCAGGTACGAGGTAGCCGCAGCTGCGGAACATGTATGGCAGTGGATGGGACTGTCAACCTGAAGACTACAACCTTGTGAGTGTCAAAATAAGGTTCATCTAACACCCGGATGCAAGATACCCTAGAGGCCAACTCCGGACTGCAAAAGCTGTGTCAGGTCGTGTGGCATCACGACACGTAAATGGCATAGGAGCATGATAAAGCATCTGGTGTATCTGATTAAGATCTCGAATGTTTCGCATATGCAATGCTTCAGCAATTGACGACGACATCGGATCTAAGTTGAAATCTCCTGTGATGAAGTAGGGAAGGTGGATACGGTCCACCGCTTCCAAGGCATGTTGAATCAGGTCACATGTGTATGACACAGCGTGGTTGTTACCTGAAGCAAGCCCGTATACCACTACGCACTGGACATGGAGACCGTTAATATCCACAATCGAATGCAGAATGCGAGAGGATAATTCCCATGTGTGTGCAATGGTTCCAAGTACATGTCTGGTTGGGAGGTGTGACATGGATGCAACCCCCAAGGCTCGACCCTGTATTGACTCAGCTCCATCAATGCGAGTTTGTTTCTCTTGGACAGCAGAGCTCCAAAGCACTCGGAATGCATTCTTACGCATGGCACTGGCGAAGTTGCCCTGGGTGACCTTAGTGGCTGCCGTCTCAGCAGCGGTGATCACATCTAGCCCCTCCTGGACGATGAGCTCCTCGTAAACTGGCACTTTGCTGGCAATAGATGTCGGGTTGGTGATCCCGATATTCACCACTGTGGCATCTGGGCCTGGGTGATCTGCTTCCCCAAACCTGACCCCGTTGGCATGGCTGGTGGGTCTCCAATTTGGCGAAATGGAATGGCCGGGGAACATGAAGCTTGTTGCATGACATGAAACTAATTGCAAAATACTGTACAAAAGCTGGCGGTCAGTCACACAATGCATTGGAACCGATGCGGACTTACCTGGTGCAATGACATGGCATGTGGTCTGGTACTCAATGATCAGATGATAATGAGCGAATGGGCAAAGATGATTCATTAGCAAAAGAAAACATGGCGTCAAAATGTGTTTGGAAATACCGCACTGCATTGGTCGGGATGTCCAAAAAGCATTTATCATGTGATCAGTGTCATTGCAAAACGTGGTTGACATGTGCAAATGGCCATCTTGATTACAGAGTAAACCCCAAGATCTGCAAGGTGGCTGGCGGAACTCTGGGAACTGTGCAAAGCATGTCAACTGCAAAAACAAAATGGCATACTCTAGCCGTGGCACGTGGTTTCACAGTGGCAAGCTCCCCGAGGATTGATCCATGATACCCATGATTCTGCACAATGGAATCAACATGGACGTTGTGGTTGAGCTCCCATATCAGTGAAAACATCAAAAGGCAACATGCAAGGCAGCAAGTGAGAGTGGCTGTGACATGTGGAAATGGACAACTACGAAGCGAAACAAAGCATTTCGCATATTCACTTGAGGACACTTCCTGGGGCATCCAACAAAAGCGAAGATGGGAAACTAAGCAATAAAATTTCAACATGGTCACCATACTCTGCACCGGCTGGGGCAAACAAATTATCTTGGGATCGCATGACCTAAGTCACGACTCCATCTTGTTCTGGTCAGTATCATCATCATTGGACCGCTTGGGGCCTCGTTGCAGCAATTGCTTGATCTCAGTCATGCGCAGGTCCATCATCTCTGTGTTCTGCTGAAGGCTGAGTCGAAATCCCTTGTCCACCTCCGATTGCAGTTGTGTCATGGATTTCGCCATGTTGGCAAATTCGTCACCAGTTCGTCGCTCCAGCGTACTGATTTGGACTGCAGTTTCCTTCTTCATGGTCTCCTGTGCATCATGGAGTCGCTGCATGTCAGCCTGGAGTGCACTGATCTTTTCATCTTGGCTCTGAAGTCGTTGTTCCGTGGGACCTGTGACAACTCTAGGTGCAGGAGAGCCTCTCAGTTGAACACCAGCCCATGGATCTTGTCCCGGTGTCTGAAAGGGATCTGGTCCTGACTTGTTCAGAAGCACAGGTCCTCGTGGGCCAACCAAAACTGGCGTCTGGTGATTGTCTCGTTCTGGTAGAAACTGCAAAAGGATGACACTGCCATTGAAGGTATGAATACCCTCAGGAGGATGCCGTTCAGACCGCAGCAAGTATCCAGTGGGTCCGAGGGGCCGCACAGGTTTGGCTTCCCACTTGATGGTAGTCAACCATCGTTCCATCATGTTGCCCGTGATGCCAAACGGGAGTCCCATGGCCTTGTAGACCAGATTGCCACCAGGTTTGTTGGGTTCAGGTTCCCCTGGATGAAGGATTGCCCAAGCGCGGGAGTGGTCAGCATCTTTCACCCGAAAGCCCAACGTGGCCTTGCCTTTGACTAAACCAAGGCAACCAGGCACTTGAGCAGCTTGGCATACCGCATTGGCAGGTTCAACCTTTGACCAAACAACTCGATACTGTTCGCTCAGTCGTCCCGATGGCAATTTTGGTGTAGCGTATATTTTGTTGAATCCGCTCACCTTGAGAAAAATTCCTCCAGTTGCTGGTTCGGTATGGTGGTGTGCACCTGCACACTTGTTGCCTGCTGTGGATTGGCAGGTGCTTTGCCACTTCTAAGACTTCTCCCCCAGATCGACTGAAGAACATCTTGTTGGTCTTGATCTAGCAAACGTCGCACTGTTGGGATTGTGCGAAGAGTGAGATCCATCCAGATTTCACGTGGAAAGTCCTCCTTGTGCATGGTGAGTGCCACTAAGGTGCACTCTTCAGTGTCAATCTTGGCGGCATTTCCTTTGTTCCATTCCACCGGCTTGGCACCCATTTGAATGAGAACTCCAGAGACCAGCACCATCTGTCGGGATCGATTGTAACATGGCACTCGAATGTCAACATGTGTTCGCTTGGTTTCTCCTGGCAATTTCCCAATGACAATGGCAGCTAACTCATCACAGCTAGTAGCCTGCTCCGTCTGCAACCACGGAGCCACCTGCTGGGGAGTCATAAGACAGACACCTGAAATCTGTGGTCGCAGTTCAACAACTTGTTGCAATGGGTTGTCATCAGCTGTCCTGAAGAAGCCTGGGCAAATCTCAAACTCCTGGGGCTCCAGTGGGCGTTCATCCACTCTCTTTTTCTTCGATCTCCAGGGCATTCCTTCCATCTGCTGTTGGGTCACCGGCTTGGTGGGCTGTGGAATGTCAATCTTGGCTTCACTGATCAAGTTCATGAGGGATTTGGTTCGAGGTCCTCCCATGGGTTGCGACGTCACAGCCTGCAGTTTGCTGAGCCCGAATTTTTGCAGCAAGGTGTCAATGGTTGAGGTAATCCACCCCAATTCAAAACCCTGCTCAAGCAACATGGCCGCCAACACGCTTTGTTGCAGAGTTCGCTGTTGATTCTTCGCTCCCCCTCCTCCAGTGAGTCGAAGGCAAAAACCATCAACTGGCATGACTTGCACGTTGGCGATCTGTTCAGCTGAGATGATGTCAGCGATGTGCAAGGATGCGACAAACATGCGATCAGGAGTTCTCAACATCAGGTCTTTGGAACCATAGAAAGGTTGAAGGGCGATCTTCAGCATTTGATGAATCGTAGCAGCACTCACTGTGAGAGGCAGATTGCCTTCCCACAACATTGATTTCAACCATGAAAGGTGCATTGTCGCAACTGGTGTCTCATTTGTCTTGGCAAGTTCATTCATCAAAACCCTAGTTGCAAAAACTGCCAAAGCCACACGAAATGGCTTGTGTGGACAGACCCCTTCAAGCCTCGATGGTGCAAAGCAGATCATGATCTGAGTGGGGGTACTCTGGATGTGAACCTGACGTCCCAGTGTCGCTAGCACCTGAGAGGGCAGAAGTTGTGACCAAAATTCAGCTATCGTCCTCTTGGGAATGGATGGACCTTAGATGCCCACCAACAATCAAATGGTCATTTACCGGATTCCACGCCCAGGACACTCTGCAATCTGGAAAAGCAGCCACAACCAGCACCGGCAACACTGGAGTTCCTGTGATGGGAAGTGGGGCAGGCATGACAATCAGGTTTTCATCTGCAAACTTATCATCAGGCAAAGGGCCAAATTGGTCGTGAGGAGTCATCATGTCACGGATGGTTGGATGTGATCGCATGGGGCAGCTGTTGCGTAGGCGAATCAAGGACAGTGAGGATTCATCCAGTACCATCATCATTGAGTGAGCATCATCTTCAACTCCTGGCTGGTAGTAATCTGGATCAAATCTCAATTCAATCGTGGGTTGGCCAATGGCTGCTGCATGTGTGACCGATGGAGCAAACATGTCATCCCATGGTCCTGGCATCTGTGCGTACGGCATATCCGCAGAAAACCAAAACATCTGTGGTCCATCTTCAAACAGAATTTTTCCCTTCAGCACAACCTGGTATTGAGCAGTGGAATCATCCATGGAATCTGAAACCTCGGGAGATGTTGGTGGCGACACCAAAGTCGGTTCACATTGTCCTGGTGGAATCTCCGGCATAGTGTCAGCAGGGTACCAGCAAATGTTCTGTGTTGGATTTTCCTGAATCATTGCAACCAGAGCTTCATACTCACGCAGTTGATCTTGTGGAATCGGATCTTTCAAAAGGGACATGAAGAACCCCCCTTGGATCCGTTGAAAGCATGTTTCCGATGCTCTCCATGTCATGTCAACATAATTCTTGGTGAGGTGCTGAACATCAAGATTCATGTTCCAAAATCCATTGCACGTGGCAACCACCAAGGGTAGCACTTGGACGGCCGTGACAACATTGCCTTGGATGCTCCATGACAAAAACACATCTTCAAAGATGAAGCACTGGTTGGTCAATCCATGTTTGAATGCAATTTCCGTTGGGTGCCAATGCCTGCATCCATGTGTTGATTTCTCATCAGCAAGATAGTGCCCATAGAACTTGTTGGTGGTCAGAAATGAGTCATCAAGTTCATGTTGTCTCCCATACATGCGCATGAAGGTCGGAATGACATCCCCAGCCAACTTGGTGCGTTGCTGCAGAGGGCTGAGGGAGCTTCTATGGTCATAATTCCTCAGGAGATTTGGGTCATTGGCCTTGGCCAAGGCAGCATCTGTCAGTTCCAAGGTCTGTTTCGTGGCACCAGTCCAGCATTGAAAGATCACATCATCATCCGGGGGAGTAAGCTGAGAGGCATTCCAAACCGGAACATTCTGGATTGGGACTTCGGCATGTACACGCACAGCCAAAGCAAACCACCTGGGTCTGTCAACCTTCATCAAATCCGTGATGTTCAGTGTGCGCTGAAAGATGATCTTGAAACCAATCCAGTGCAAAGCCCTAGTAATCACGGCACGGTGCGGATGCTGAGCAAAATTGGCAACTTGCTCAATGAGCAAGACTTTCGGTCGGAGAAACCTGCATTCTAGAATGCCTTCAATGAGGAGGCATCCTTCTGGGCTGCTCAAACCTGGGGCACTACTGGCACCGCTCCAGGGTGGACACGGTGCTGACAAACTGACAACATGCACTGGCATGTTGGCAGCGGCCTGCATCCACTTCGGTGATCTGACATCATCGCATACCATCCAATCCTGTGTGTTGCTACGAAACAAATCAGCAGGCAAAGGGGAGTCCATCTGAACCATGTTGGTATGATTTGACAAGGAGTAGGCCATGGCAGCATGTGGATCATGTTCAATCGATACACTCCGTATGCGACCGGAGGGCAGGAAGACTTGGACAAAATCCATGGCACACTTCCAACCCCCATATCCTCCCCCAAAAAGCTCCAACCAATTCAGGGCTTGGGGCATGTCATCATCAGCATTCACCACTGGAGTAGGCATCAGCAGGGACTTCTCATCGAAGACATAGTTGAGACCAGCCAAGTCCCAGTTGATAACGTTTCGCATCCAAACCTTGTCACCTACTGCTGGCAGTTCCTGCTGTGGGGTCCACAACATCGTCTGAGATTGGAATGGCCTGTCACTTGGAACATGGATATGGTCCTTCCAGAATTCATCACGTCCCCAACCTTCAGGTGAAAACTGAGTGACATGTAGAACAATCCTGGTGTCCGTCAGTTGAATCCGATCACACACAACCAGCAGATTGACACGGTTGTCGATGTCACATCCGGTTGCACCCAATACGTCATAGGCAGCCAACTGCTGGCTAATGTCAAAACGAGACGGCATGGCTCGCTTCGGACTCCGTCCGGGAGTCACAAGACCGGCACGGGGAGCTGCGAGCCCAAGTCTTTCCACCAAGCATCCCAAGTATCGGGGAAAATGAACACATGTAAATCAAAACACAACTTGATAGGAAACTCGCGGGTGGTGAACAAATGAGCGGCTGACTAAATTATTGTTGGAAATCTTTACGCTAATTCATAGACTCGTTTTTTGAACTCGGTTGGGTAAGAAACCAACTCGTTTTACATGTCTAAATACATCATGTGTAGGAAAACAACTCGTTCCACAAACGGTGTAGCTCAAATCAGACTTCCTGGAATAATGATTCGATCATATTTTTTGAATTCGTTTTTTGGGGCGGACCTACTCGCTATAGATATCATACCTCGGTTTAGTTTAAATGTTGATACTCGTTTTTCGGGGCGGACCTACTCGTTTTCCATGCCAAAGAGTGAATTCCCACAATTGCTTTACCATTCATGAGTAATAAAGATGCTTTTCCATTGCCGTATCAAAAGGCAATTGCGCTTTACCATTCATTCGTCATCTGCTCAAATGATGGTTGATCATTCGTGACGTCGTGGCTCAACACATCTCTGCGCCTGGGCCCCAAACCGCACTCAGTCTTGGCCTGTCGCACAAAGCGACCGGCGCGCTCACTCTCGTGAGGCTCCACCTGAAGGCCATCGCTCCCATGGATAGAAACTGAGTGACGGCTGGATCCTGCAAGGAACGAAATAATAATGGTTAACCATAGCCATGGTTGATTATGGTTAACTAATAGTGGTTGATAGTGGTTGGTAATGGTTAAAACCCATAGGTGACATGATAGAAACTGAGTGACGGCTGGATCGAGCAAACAAAACAAGAGACTCAGCATCATCACCTACTCACAATGATGACATCAGCTCTTGGTCATCCAAGCGCAAGATGTGTCATACGAACCAGCAATAAAAAGGTATTGAAAGGGAGTTGTCATGAATGAAAGATAAGAATCAAAATACAATGAGTCTCAATGAGTCATCATGCTTCATTATGGGGAGATCACAAACCAGCATCGATAGAATAAATGTTGATATTCCAAGACATATAATACTATACAAGTTTACAATCTGTAGACAAATCATTGAGGGATCTGAGCATGAGCAGATCGGACATGGCTATTGAGACTGAGGTCTCTTGGGGTATCTGACCGTAATGAAACTGGCACTTGATGGACAACTACACTAGACTTTGGAAGTTGTACAACTCACCAAGAAATGGGGATAGAGTGAATCTGTCACTACGATGAATGATTGCAACCTGTGATAGAACCAAGCTGCACATGGGAAGCCAGAAACAACCAATGAAGGAATGGATGTCCTCTTTTACAATCCTGTGAAGTACTAGCTGACAAATACAAACCTGCGCAACAGAACACAAAGATCTACAAAACTTCTTTCTTGCCATAAACAATCAGAAATACATGTGTTTTGAACAGTGTTGATGGTTTTCCATCAAAAAACAATTTATTGCTGTATATTTTGGGTACCCGGTAGCAATGCAGCTAAGTAAAAAGAAGAAACAACAGCATTCCCCGGCCAAATGGATTGATAAAGTCAGACCCACTAGTGAGGGACGCCAAGTGGGACATCACTGCTGTTTACAGAAGCAATCACTCAATGAATCCGAATACCCACTGCCAAAAGCAGCCATTTCGCGAGCCACTTGGGATCCAGGCCGAGGGCATTTCCAATCGTCCAAAATCCAAACATGTTGGGCAACGGTCCACCACTGGGTGTCCACCGCAACAAAGACTTCCAGGTATCTTCAGACATGGCAGTGGGTCAAAACCCTGTACCCTTGGTTCCCCATCATTAACCATTGTTTTCCCTATGAAATTGTTGGTGGAAATCCCCCATTAGTTGGTTGGTTAATATTGACCCATAGCCACATCTGAAGAGATCATGTGCACAAAAACCAACCCCAGCTGTGGCTCCCCACTGGCACGGTGGTGTGCATGTCACCTGCAGCGGTGGTGTCAGCGTTGCTAAACTCAAACGCAGATTCAGACATCACCAATGTGGGCGTTGGTCAAGTCATAGGGGTACCCACAAATCATCCTTCTTGCATCGTTAATCGTACTAAACCAACCACTTTAGCTGGTATATCCCCTCTTACTGCTAACGATTCCCTTATTGTTTTTCACCATCTGGCCAGTTTCCTAGCGATTGAGAAACCCCCCATGTACTTTGTCGAACCTGTTTGCCTTGGTAACTTGAGAAGTTCAATCAGCGAAAAAAGCAGCATAGTTAATTAAGCATGTACGCGGTGGTTTCTCAAGCCATAGGAGGGCCAAAAAAATGGTTGATTTATCAATATAAATCGTTAATAAACTAGATGATAAATGGGGGATTCCTACTGTGAGAAACTACCATGTATATCATTATTGTATGACTCAGAGATGGGTGGCCGATACGCGTTATCGGTCAGTCACCAGACATGGGGGTTTATCAGGCAATAATAGATCTACTTAAATACAACACCATAAGTGTTCAATCCATTGACCACAAACACGCGGTGATCTACTATGAAATACCGAAGTTTTATGAAGAACTCAATGAATCTCCGATTATCCGTCATCAAATGCCGTCCTGCAGCATGATCATTCTCACATCGCTTCTCGCGACAATTGTTGATTAACCTCTTGGAAATGATGTTCCCTATACACCCGGGTAATCAAACATACTGCTGTGGATTATCCAGTCTGTGAACCATTACCAAAGTGTATGGACCAATTTGTCAAACTAAGGGTTAACATGGGTTGAGCATGGTTACGCTCTTTACAATTACTGGCAATGACAAACCTGGTATTAAAATGAAGATAATAACGAAATGGTAAACCGGTTTGTTTAACCCATTGCCAGTAATGTTTAACCATTATAGCCATTGATGTTTAACCATTTGTTAAATACGCTATTTAAACAAATGAAAAGTAATCGCTTTGAAGATACTTCGACACAAAGCACCAGCTAGTAACTTGGGAGACTTTGGCCAATTGTTCAACTTGGATTCTGCGCGTCCTGGTCTGTTATCCCATACACTTCTACAACTGTATAACTGCATATTCAACGAGGAACTTCAGAGGAAGAAGTGGCGTTGGGTAGTGAAAGGGCCTGCGAATGAGGGGTCAGTCAATCAGCAATGAGCTCCACAGCAATTATTCAATTTCAAACTGGACTCATGTGCAAACAAGCATCTCAACGAAACTTCTTTTGCCCCAGGCTACATACATGAGACCGCCCACACTTGCTGCTTTGAGTCACATCCGCAACTGTGGCTCCTGGATTTGCATGGCATACTTTGGCCAATAGCTGTCCATCAGGCATAACGACGCGAAGGCTCTGCAGGTTTGCCTTCAGCTCAACGGCAAGGCGCTTATGTGTTTCCCAAGCCAAATCTGATCCACGTACATTTAAGCATAGCTGTTCTTCCCCAGCCAAGTTTGAACACACCAATCTGAATCCATCACCGCTAGAATCAAAATCGAGTTGACAGCAACGGCTCTATCAAGTGGCATGTCGCTCAGGTAGCTGACTCCAGACTCCAAAGATGGAATGTTGCATTGTCCGTAAATATTTTGCCCACAAGCAACAACACTTCCGTCACTTCGGAGAAGTACTGTGTGCAACAGTCCTGCAGAAACCTGGGTGTACGACAGCCCATCATGCAACATTGGAATGTCGCATTGTCCGTCCTCATTTCGCCCACAAGCAACAACACTTCCGTCACTTCGGAGAAGTACTGTGTGGAACATTCCTGCAGAAACCTGGGTGTACGACAGCCCATCATGCAACATTGGAATGTCGCATTGTCCGGCCTCATTTCGCCCACAAGCAACAACACTTCCGTCACTTCGGAGAAGCACCGTGTGGAGTGGTCCTGCAGAAACCTGGGTGTACGACAGCCCATCATGCAACACTTTAATTTCGCATTGTCCGTCCTCATTTCGCCCACAAGCAACAACACTTCCGTCACTTCGGAGAAGCAATGTGTGGTACATTCCTGCAGAAACCTGGGTGTACGACAGCCCATCATGCAACATTGGAAAGTCGCATTGTCCGTGCGCATTTCGCCCACAAGCAACAACACTTCCGTCACTTCGGAGAAGTACTGTGTGCAACAGTCCTGCAGAAACCTGGGTGTACGACAGCCTATCATGCAACATTGGAATGTCGCATTGTCCGTCCTCATTTCGCCCACAAGCAACAACACTTCCGTCACTTCGGAGAAGCACTGTGTGGAACAGTCCTGCAGAAACCTGAGTGTACGGCAGCCCATCATGCAACATTGGAATGTCGCATTGTCTGTGCTCATTTCGCCCACAAGCAACAACACTTCCGTCACTTCGGAGAAGTACTGTGTGGAACCTGCCTGCATGTGCCATTGCAACGTTTTTTGGACGGCGATTTGGACAGGAAAGCTTGGATCTTCAGCCACAGTTTGCAATGTGTCATGAAAATAGCCAAAACTCCTGATCGATTATGTATGTATACATATCTGGGTAAATTCCAGTACTTCGTACGTAGGTCGTGGGGTCGAATTGCTGATTCTTAAAATGAAAGAATGCTTAGGTCGCAAAATTGACGATATTATTTCTACGTCGTCCTGTCCCTGACGTCCCCCGGGGTTGTGGGGCTGCTCCATCACAGCTCCAGTGTCAATTATCCTGCTGGCGCCGTGCGGGAGTTTCACTTTCAGGCCCCCCTTGGACATGAGTCTGGTGGGAAACATTATTTCTATGCAAGCAAGAGCCTCTATAGCGTGCCGGCAATAAATCTTCTGCTGGCCCTTTGGTGTTTAGATTTTCGTGCGGAATCGATTGTCCTATGAGGTGGGCCGCGGGATTGAACTTTTCGGCGGATGAAAAACTCAAAATTGACGTCTTGAGAAACGCCTCCCCCTCTCCTGGAGAATTGAACGGGCTTCCTGTCCTCACTGCCTTCGGATCTGTGTCTGTTTGAGCTATGTCCGCGTGTGGCTTTTATGCACAGCAGTTCCTAGTGTCAGAGCAGCTGCGAGCGTCAAGCAAGCAGTACTATGCGCAAGTCACAAACCATCAAAACCTTATTTCGGGACTTTAGGTCGAATTTTGGAGTGACGTCGTCTGACGTTGCTATAGTTTACAGTTGTTAAAGCAGTTTCCATAACAGGTGGTATATGATCATATTTTCATATGTATATAACAAACTCAAGAACAGACTCGTCCATAACAAACTCGAGGAATTACTCACGGCCATTGCAACATTGGTTACATCAGTGAGTACATACGACCACGTTAACGATCAACATCAACAGCTGGTACTTTTCTCCTGGTTTATCTACTTCTGCAGCCGTAAAAGGGTTCTGAAAAGGGGCACTCGTCCATGGTGACTCTCAAAACCAAACATTTTTGCCCACAAAGTGCAGATTTTTGGGGACGCTTGGGGTACCTCAATGTATCCAAATAGCTAGGCAGCTGGACTTTTACACTTGCTCCTGCCACAATCAAATCAGAAAAACTCCCGAATCACCGCGCAACACCCGATAGCTGAAGAATCTTTCATCATCGTTGAACGGAGCAGAGTCCAGGCTGCTGCCCCACATGGCATCCAAAGAATGCACCCAAAGCCGGGTAGGTCAGGATCTTCAGGATCTTCACCCAAGGTGAGATGTGGTATCAGTGTTCATCGATGACATTTCAATATGATTCAATATGGGCGTTTCTCAAAATAGGAGACCCCCAAACCGCCCTACATATTACCACCATTCCTAGATACACCCCATCAACATATACCCATACCACCAGTGATACAATCTCCAGCACCCCTCGGCCACAATGCAGCCAAAGGAGCCGAAGGATTTGTAGACGTAGGTAATGGCCTAACGGCAACGTAGCCCAGCGTAGATGGTGACTTCCAGAACGGTGACCATGACGCACTCGATGGTCAACAATGACTGGTTGGTGGTTTCAACCCATATGAAAAATATTAGTTAATGACTACAAGGGAAAAAAATGTTAATGACTACAGGGAAAAATATTAGTCAACCAACCATTGGTTAATGACTACTAGGGAAAAAGTGTTTAAAACCACCAGCCAAATCATGGTTGATAATGGGGTTGAGCGATGATGGTCAGGGCGCATGGCCACTTGCTGATGGTGAATGGATATGCATGGATGCTTCAATCGTGATGCTAGCGGTTCACAGCTGAGAGATGGCTGCCAGGAATGGTGGTTAATAGCTAATGTGATCAACCATCATGATCAGTCCCTATGAATCAACCACTCTACACTCTGGTCACCTAACCTGGAAGCTGGAAATCCACCATTTATAGTTGGTTTACCTATGAAAATGGTGATTTTTGGCTTCCTGGTTAGTTTACCAGAGGGTAATGCCAATAAATCAACCATCCAAATCACCCATCAATAGCTTGACCACCAGCTGTTAATGATAGACCATTGCTGCTGGTGAAATCCGCTCAGCAATTTCTCATCTCCCGGGCTGAGCTTTCGCTCACGCGAACGCCAACAAGCCATGCCCCCGCACTGCTGGTGGGCTGCCCTTGATCTGTTCCTGAGGCAGGGAGTGGCTGTCAAGGCTGTCAAGGAGGCCGTGATGTGTGAAATGTGTCAACGCGTGTGGATATTATGAATTAAGCAACCGTGTGCATGGATATATGTGGCGAGCTGGGTCAAGCAGTTAACCAACCAATTTTGTAGGGATATTCACCCTCAATAATAAGGAAAACAATGGTAAATGATAGGGGAACCAGGGGTACAGGGTTTGGACCCACAGCCATGTGTACACGCAACTTTGTGACAATGTCTGAAAATTGATGTACAGTACATCTATGAATGCTTGTACTCATGCACATAGCTGTAAATGCGTATGTCTGGACATCGGTGTGTCAAAAACATTCCAATGTAGGTATAGATACAATTATGTAATCATGCGAGTTTTCATCCCCTATTATTAACCATTGACCAGTTGTTATTGGTTGGTTGTCCATAGCTATATAACAAATGTTGCTGATTACTGTATCCCTTATTATTAACCACCATTAACAAATAATATAACCACTATTACATTAACCCGATTATTAACCACTATTAACCACTATTTATAACCATGTGTGGTTATTATCCCATTACAAACCAGCTCAACCAGCTGCTATTGTTGCTTCCCCTGAACCCAAAGTCTTGCTCCGAACGCTGATCTGCTGTCGCCTCGGAGCACTGCCAAAATGGCTTTCCAAGGTCCACCTGGTCAGCGGAACGGGTGGATCGATGGTGAAGCATGGCTCATATCATCGCTGGTGGCTGAGGCGAAGAAAATGTCACAGTCCGTGAAATCTGCAAATTAGAGGAAGCAAATCCGGCTGAGGGATGGTCAGTCATGATCAATCGTTCTTTGTGATTGGTTCTGGTTTGGTCAATCATGGTAACCATGGTTAAGTTAATGATGATATTCGTACTTCGATAAGTCATGGTTGAAGTTATCCTGGTCCATGCAGCACAACTTCTGGGGCGGCGAATACTCTTGGGACCTTCAACTTTCATCAACTTATAAACAACCCATCAACCAGCAGTAGCCATCGTCAATAAGCATCACCAGGAACCAACTAACTAGTTCGCCATCATAAACCATTATTAACCAACTAACTAGTTTACCGTCATAGACCATTGTGAACCAACTAACTAGTCCACCATCGACTGAACCATCATTAAGCAGCTAACTAGTTAACAATCGACTTCACCATCATCGCTGTTGTTTCAACAACCCATCATAAGCAGTAACCCCCAGCAGCCCATCATCGTTCAACCTCCATCCACCCACCCCCGTGGCCGCCTTGGTCCAGGGCAGGTCTGGCAAGTGTCGCGAAGTGGCTTCGATGGGCGCATCGCAGCGGAAGGCCCAGTTGTGGCCACCTCAGCGACGACACCCAGGGGGTCCATGGTGGTTGCCAGGGGATCGTTTCAGGGGATCTACCAGGGGATTTAGCAGGGCAGGGGGATCTACCAGGAAATTTAGCAAAGGATTTAGCAGGGCATCTTTTCAGGGGATCTACCAGGGGATCTACCACGAAATCTACCAGCATATCTTTTCAGGGGATGGGGATCTACCAAATAAATCTAGCAGGGCAGGGGATCTACCAGGCAATCTACCTGCGGATCTACCAAGGGGATCTACCAGGGGTTGAAATCATGGGGCCCAGGTCAATGAACCAATGGATTGATTGATGATTAATGGTTAGATCAATCAAAGGTTGATTCACTGGTCAATTATCAATTCACTGGTTGGGTCATACACTCTAGTGGTTGATTCACTGATGGTTGATTAATCATTGGTAAACAAATTGATGCTATTTGATCAACTAATAGTGTTCCAATGGTAGTGAACCAGTGGTAAATGACAGTTGATTGACAGTGGGTCATAACGACAAACCTGGTTGATGATGACAACTGGTTGAGATTAATGATAGAATAGTAATACTTCATTGGTGGTGATGGAGAATCATTCACCAATGGTTATGGTTCATGGTTATTGGTAAACACAGGTCAGCACTGGTTTATGATTAGATTAGGTCAGTAGTGATCATCAAATGGTTGATTGACTAATTACTGGCATTGGTTGATTACGAAATTCAGTAGTGGTTCATTAATGGCAACTGATATTGAATGACAATGGTTCATCGTGGACTCATGGCCATTGGTTAAGCACAAATCAATGGCCAATGGTTAAGTCGGGGTAGCCAATATAGACAATGGTTGGAAACAAGTTGTACAATATCAATGGTGGTTATCAATGGCTGCTAAGAATGGACTAGGTGGATGATGAGAACTGGCTGATGATTGACTAATGGTTAAGGAACGCTAGATAAGGATTCATCATGGTGTTACGTGATGATGTCTATTTGATGATGAATGAATGCTCAAGTGAAAGCTTACTGATGGTTAATGGATGATTCATATTGACCAACGATGGTTAACAACCAGCTGAAGATCGTTCATGAGGGTTGATTGGCGATCAACTAATGGGTGATGTTTGGTTGACTGATGGTTACTGGTCGGTTTTTGCTGGTTGTTCTTCGGCAAGTAATGGTCAATAAGGCTTTATATGTTGGTCCATCGTGGTGGTGAAAAAAATGTTAGTAGTGGTTACTGGATGGTTGCGGCTACCGGTGATAGTCTGATAGTCAGCACTAGCATGGGATAATCTGCGAGTGACTAAAGAATGGTGAATAGCTGCCAGTTACAAATGCAGTATCAGTCAACAAAACATGATTCTACCGGTGGTTCAGAACCACACAACAATGGTCAAAAGTGCTTATCATGATCATTATAATGTTTAAACAGAACCCATGCAAAATTCTAATAGTTTAGTAAGGATCCAGCACTGTCATGATCTTACTCAATAGATGATTCGTCATGATCTAAAATGGGTTGGTTCTGGTTAGCAGTGGTTGTAATGGCAAATATCCTCTGGAAAGCCAACCTGGTTGGTTGGGACTGGGTACACCCATGGCGCACACGCACAGACTCTCAAGGTCCCGTGCTGTTCACTGGCACACCCTCCTTGTCCACGTACTCAATAATGTCCTGCCACGTGCAACAGGAATCCCTGATACGAACCTGAGGAAGTTGAAAAACTAGCCTGGAAGTGAAAAAACAACTCTAGAAATGAACGATTTCATATAACTAAAGCACTCAGAAATGGTAAATGCTCCGGCTTCTTGGTCTGGAGCCCTTCTCTTCCAAATTGCGCTCCCCAAATGATCCTTCCAGTTCCACAATTCCATGATCCCCAAAACGAAACTCAGAAACAGTGGATGCGCTCTTGAGGCACCTGGCCTGCCAAGAGAAGCCGGCCATAGGATTCAGCGTCCTCTTCTGCTCCTCCCAAACCTTGGTCCAAGTGCAATCGGCCCTCATTAACCCTCATGAACCACCAACGGTCAGTAACAATATCAGCAACAATGACGACGACGACGACGACGACGACGACGACGACGACGACGACGACGACGACGACGACGACGACAACAACAACAACAACAACAACAACAACGTCAACAACAACAACAACAACAACAACAACAACAACAACAACAACAACAACGTCAACGTCAACGTCAACGTCAACGTCAACAACAACGACAACGACAACGACAACAACAACAACAACAACAACAACAACAACAACAACAACCACAACGTCAACGTCAACGTCAACGTCAACCACCAGGGAAAAATCATAGA
Source organism: Symbiodinium kawagutii (assembly GCA_009767595.1). Lineage (NCBI taxonomy): Eukaryota > Dinophyceae > Suessiales > Symbiodiniaceae > Symbiodinium > Symbiodinium kawagutii. Next base: position 84,756 of record VSDK01013109.1, read on the forward strand.
CATAGTGACATAGTGACATAGGTAATTATAAGCTATAACCACTTTTAACCGCAAAAACATACATCAACATGGGGGTTTCTCAAAATAGGGGGACCCCCAGTTATCATCATTTAGTCACGTTAGTCACAAACCAACCACCGTTTGGAGGTACAGTACCCCCATTTTCAGAAACCGCCGTATAGTTAGTATATCCCCTATTGTTGTTGGATAATCCCCTGTTATTCACAATTTAACAGCTTGTAAATTCATATATCAATCCCATAGCAATTGTTTAACCACTCATGTTGGTGATTATCCCCTATTATTAATCATCAATAAGCATGGTTGACACATGGCAGTGGGTCAAAACCCCGTACCCCTGGTTCCCCCATCATGAACCATTGTTTTCCCAGGTTATTATCCCCCATGATTGTTGGTTAATATTGACCCATAGCCACATCAACAACCACCACAACAACAACGACACCGACACCGACACCGACGACCCATCCTTAAGTGCTCACCAAGGTGCGTCCAGGGCAATACGCTGAGCGGCCTGGTCCATACGCCGTCCGGTGATCAGGATGTCCTCGCCAAGCCATGCGAATCAAAAGCCATGCACCGTTGAATCGAATGGTGGAAGGGTTGCGAAGGGTTAGGAACAAGGGTTTCATGATGCTCAAGAATGGTTGATGATGGTTCATAATTGTTGGTTAACAATGGATAATGATGGTTTATGATGGTTTCATGATGGTTCATACGAGTACTGATCAAATATGGTTTATATAATAGCGGTGAAGAATGGATAATGATTGGTCATAATGGTTCATGATGGACAATAGTGGTCGGGAAAAAAGTGATTGATAGTGATTTATGGTGATTGATGGTGCGTATTAATGGTTGATGATGTGTCACATTGTTGATCAGGGTGATTAATTAATAACCATACTTAAAAGAAGAACAATGTTGGACAGCAATGATCAATGACAATGTGATTGAATAGACCTACATTACATGCATACTCAAGTGAATCGTGATTTGGAAGCCACGCGGTTTTGGCATGAAGCTCATTTTCATCCACCCAATGATCTTTTATTACACATGCTGCAGAGGTGTCCTGACCAATATGCGGTCCAGATTGAGTTTTCATACGAACTGCATGAAAAGCCAAAGAAGGTGTGCTCTTGCGATATGAACCATTATCAACCACCAAAAAACATCGTTTACCGTGGAAACATTCCATCATCATGAACAACAAGAACAACACGGTGGATAAGAGTGTCATTCTGTATGAACCTGAGTAGAGTGCGGCTGCAATTTTCAGGGTGTCAAGTTCATCACCAAGTCTGACCAGCTTTGACATGGCGCTGCAGCTGTCATGTTTTGAGCATCCGAAGCGGTCCGAAGCGCACATATTTGTTTCGCGCCACTAGTGTAGCAGTTAGCGTAACCAATGTAACTCGCGTATAGTGGCTAATCATGTAACTAAAATGGCTATCAACAAGTTATTAGCCATATATATATATATACACTAGCTTAACTAGTGGTTACTAGCCCCTAGCTATAAGGCTATGAAGGGTAATAGTATAGCCCTCAGCTTTCAAACCGATTCGAACGGGTGATACAACATCATCAGCTCCACTGGACTGGGAGATTCCCTGAAAGCATCTGAAAGCCGTGTCTACAATCTCTTGGATGCAGCATATCTCATGGTGCCAGCGCAAGGGTTTCAGATGATAGGGCCAGGAGGGGCCACAATATCATACCTTGTTCATAAGAAAGGCCAACAAATGGTAACCAGTATAAGGGGTTACATGAGGGGCTGCAATGTGATTGGTGGGCTATCATGCATTGTTCATGAATCACTTCCAAGATTCTTCGTGAAACGGCAACTCATTTTCGAATATCATGATTTGTTGGACATCCCAACCCTCACAAGCTGACCGACACCTGAAAAAGGTCAAGATGCACACTGTCACCGACGGCAGTGAATCCATAAGTTGAGAACCACGCAACCAAGATCCACTCGAACCTTGTGCACTTTTACTGTGACCCTGGTGACTTCTCCGAATCCTAGCCACTGGTGAATCATCACGAGCGTTCAGACTGATTTCTGTTCTATGACCGGTACCTCACAACACAACATCACCGAATCCATTCTATAGCAGGTACCTAGATATCCATCACCCAATCCATTAGCAGGTATCTGACCTAGATATCTAACTCGTGAACACATCGACGTGGCAACCATTCCCAAGCCATCGAGGTACCCACCCCCTGGGTCCTTCTGGCACTCCGTCAGAGCACGTTGGAACGGCTCCACCTGGAGCGGCCGGTGCCAGGGACCCCAAGCGGTGCGGTGGTGGTGCTGGTGGTGATGGATGCCTTGGTGGAGGATGGGTGGGGGTTGATGATGCCTTGGTGGTTGATGATGGTTGATGATGGTTGATCATGGATGTTGGTGGTTGACTGTTGATATGGCTGATGATGGTGAACACTGATGGTGGGTGAAGGTTCAGAACCAACCAATGAAATGATGATACTTATGGTTCATGATGCTGAGTCTCCAACGAAGAACGGTGAATCATGGCGAACCCTGGTTGATGGCGATGCCATAAGCATGCTTTGGAAGCAACAACCAACAAGAATTGACAACTGGAGTACATCAAAGCCTCTTTTTATGGCTACTCTCAAAGGCCCCAAGGTGTAGACAATGGTTGGAATCTCACCATCCAGCCACCCATCGGCCGATGGAGAAACCCTCGCGATCATGATCTACAAATCATCTCTGCCTAAAACCCACTTAATCAAGTGTCACACTGCGCAAGGTGTCATGTTTTTATGGAACCATCAGTAACCAACAAAATGACACCATGAATCAACAAGCACTATGAGCTAATCAACCAGAATCAACAATCATCCTCGCTGAAAGAATCATCCTACCTTTCTAATTTGGTTAACCAATTACCCAGCCATTGACCTCCAGTCATTCACCACTTCAGGGCCTTGCTGACGAAGTCAAAATCTGCCGAGTCCATCTCCTGGGCCCATGCGGCACAGACTGACTACCTTTGGTGGTAAATCTGTTGCTAATCGTTGTGTAGGGTGGGTTATATAGGAATGGTGGGTTATAGTATTGTTGGTAAATCGGTTGGGAATCTTGGTATATAGTATCATTGAATAATGGTAATAATCTGTTGGTATTAATGATATATAGTGGGTGATAGAGGAATAGCGGGTTATATAGATAGGAATAGTGTTCGGGATAGAGTTGATATTTGTGTTTGTGATCTGCGTTGGAAAAACATGTGTAGGATACCTGTCGGTATATGACTATAGTAAAAAAAAATATGCAAAACCTGTACTGTATCATAGAATGGTAACGGTGTATGGTAAAAGTGTGTAGTATGCCTGCTAGCCATGACTATATGGCGTGTAATACATGAATGTTCGTGATATCATTAGCACATAAATCATGGTATACTCTATTGGAATCATCTATTGATATAACCTCTTGGTATAAAACAAAGGTGGTACAGTACAAGCTGTAACACTGCCTACAAAAACGTCATATCTTGGTGATTGGTATACCAGTATGTATATCACTTTGAAGGTATACTGGCATACTAACCACCAACATTCTTATTAATCATTGTGGTATACTTATTTATTTGATTTACCAGTTTTTCTTCTAACGGTATACCAACCAAGAACACCATTGAAGTTGCTGTTCTCGCTCCCACTTCCTCCGGGACTTACCCAGGTATATCAATTGATCACCCACCACATTCTGGCAGCGCCACTGCCGCTGCCCACAGGCCCACCTCACAATCGCCGTACTTGGCGATAAACTCCTCCCGCCTGGGTCGACTTCGGCTCCATACTTTCTGCGGTGTGGCTTGGGATATGGAGATTGGGTCCATATCAACGAACAAACCAATGGTAAAATGGCTGCTTAATGGTTTTAATAACAGGGAATAGTAACCAACAATTATAGCGGATATACCAACGATAGATGGTCCATATCACGCAACCAAAAAAGGGTAGATGAAGATGCCAACAAAGACTACTGTACATTGGCCTTTATGGGATGAGAACAGCTGGGGCACAGGGCATTGACGCACAACTATATAGAGAATAGATATGTGTCTTTACTTTCACTTGTATAGATATGCTATCTTTTTCCTTACGAGTGTGTGCGTGTGTGTTTGCGCATGTGTATGCATTACGTAGAGATGCATGTGCAATACGCTTCGGAACCACTGGTTCGGAAGTGTATGACGGCTGCATTCTACAGTGGCATAGACAAAGCTTTACATCGAAGAAAGATGCAACGGCTACCTCATCTTTAACATGTCGGAAATAAACTTCAATGGCAGTATGAAAAAACATCTACTACAGGCAAATACGGGCAATTGGCCAATATTGGCAACCAGTCTTTGACTTCATGGATCAGTAGAAACCACCATTGCCAATCATTGGCCATTAACAATCAGTCATGGGAAATCTTGGGAGATCCATAAACCATCCATCTTGGATGGAAACTTGTCAGCTATTCGTTGAAATCGGCTGGTGCTTGGACCACCCCATGTCACCGCAGTGCTGCTGAGTGACGTGGTGACGCCATCGGGCATTTTCCACATGGCCTGCCACCAGAGATGGTGAACTTCCCAGGGGTTGCACCCCTCAGAACAAGGGGACCCTCTGGTACTTCAACTTTTTGGATGTGAACAAAATGGGGTGGCTGTGGCTTTCAATGCGTAGGCTTACTACATGGTGTGGGTTGCTGCTGATCGAAATCCACATGTTTGAGTTGGTCACGGGGCGTATTACCATTTCATGTAGCATAACATGCATCGAAACACGCGTCGGTGGGTAAAACTGTGGTGCCTTGCTTTTCAGGTGTGTAAACACACACAAACACACACAGTTTCGGGAAGTCGTTTGACTTTGAACCTTGCTTATGTGACCAACGAAGCAAAGAACAAAGGCGTATATACACATATATACACATAATGACATGCATCTTATAGGCACATATACATTAGACATCACTATACATTACTAAAACCAAACAACCACCAGTGTTGCAGATGGAATTCTAGTGGATTCCTATCATCGATACAATCCCATCTCCGAGCTCCCGGATTGAGTTTTGGAAGTGCTTGGACCCCCTTGCAGGTGGTGAGCTGTTGCTGCAATTACCCCATTTAACAAACAGCCATGGATGGTTGAATCAATGATCTTTTAACGGTGATATGGTTAGCCATCAATCTTGTTAACATTCTCAATCATAGCATATAATCAGTGATCAAGAATCAGCAACAAACAATCTATGATTGGCGATCCGCAAGACCATGCCTATCACCCTGGTAGTCTACTGCAAAACCTTGCTCGTTATGAATTCCAAGGTGAAATATGAGTTTATTAGCTAGTGAAGAGCAATAGTCAATAGCATGCACTAGCATGCAAAATCATCGCCCCTTCAACACAGGGCAAATTATCAAAAAGACTCTTGACAAAGACTTGCAACAGTCTTGCCACATACCTCGGACTTGTGAACAGTCAGATAGCATTTGTCAAATAGTGGCTTGAATGAGATGACTTTCAGAATCCAGGAAGCAAATTTCTCCGATACTTGTGCCAAAGTCAACTTACATCATACCATGGAGGGTCATCCAACCCACATGTGCCGAAGTCAAGGCACAAGCAATGTAAAACATATGGGTGGATGTAAATGGCATGATGACATCCTCACAACTGAAGGCCACTGGCCCAAGAATGACAGAGATTCTGGTGTCTTCCCCCAGCCGCCTTCTTTGCATACTTTGCCTGTGCGTGTTCGGGGGGGAGCTGGTTCTGGCCACCAAGGATAATTTCATGCCACTGTGCAACATCGCTAGGCCATGTGGCAGCAAGTGCCGCTCAATCCTCATGTGCCATGGACGAACTTGGGGTCGTGAATGTTCATATAGTCCGAGAAAATGAGGCTATAGCCCCATGAATGGGGGTTGACATGGAAGCACAAACCGGTGCATAAAATCTTTGATCAGGGAAGTAGATTCCTACCATTGCAAACAGTGTTGCAAGAGACAGAACTTGTGGAAACTTGCCCGCTAACCTTGAGATTATGGAGGGTAACGTAGAAATTACGTGACCAGTTGTCAGGGGTTTGATTGGAGTCATTTATCCATCTATCATCTACATTTATTTTTTGATTAGAGTAATTCATCCATTTGATTAGAGTCATTTATCATTGTTCATCCATCTATCTCCACCCACTCATACTCTTGAAGAGTTGCAGAATTGCCTTCCCAGCCCTGAAGTCGCCCCCGTGCCTCAACGAGCTTGGCACACTCCAGAGTGGTTGGGAAGAGATGCATGGTGTCAATGGCCACCAAGTTCATGCCTCTCCACGTCCACGCTGCCGTTCATTGTTGAACAATGGATATCCGAAGCCCACCACAAGCCCATGGTATGCCAGGGAAGGCTGGAAGGTCTGGTCATGTCTCTAAGCTTAAGAGAGTGCTGCCGGAGCTGAAAAAGCTTCAGCGGCTTCAAAAGAACAAGCAACAGGAGGCAAATTGATGACGTTTGAAGATAGGAACAGCTTCAAAGTATCCTATTTGGTCGAGGGATCGTGGATCCCGAACGGCTGTTCACACCCCAAAAATGGAAAAAAAACAACTGGCTCTAGCTTTGTTTCTCTATGGTTGTTACCGAGCTCGCCACAATATCCACTAGTTAACCATCATCCACGAGTAAAAACCGTTGCTACCCATCACTTAACCATTCATGAGCCATTAACCATTGCGAACTATCCATTCATCAACTATCACGAACCACTAGCTGACCATCATTGTAGCCATTAGTTATGCCTATGACTCAGCTGGCCATCTATCCACAGATGTCACCTGTCAATTGACAATGTGGCTTCCAATCTTATCCGACGATCGCCTGGCAACAGAACCGTCGGTGGGGTCCAACGCCCGGTGGCCCCTTCCCAAGCACCCTCCGAGCTCCCCCGCCGTCCAAGACCTCTGGGAAATGCTTTCGCATCAATGCCTGGAGTCACGGCGACAAGTCGCAGCGCCGATTCGTGCGATTTCGAAGTGTTTACCAATGAATCAACGGCTTAATAAAAGAAGCTATGAACCAATCCAACGGGATGAGAAATATGATTAATCAATTTCTTTTGTCGACCAATTAATTGAAATACATGAATCGGAGAAAATACTCAGAAAAGACATAGGTGTGTCAGTGTAGTGTGGTTTTGCCATGTTTTGCCTGTGAACCTCTCCCTATACTAGACATGCGAAGGATCCAAGTCAGGGTGCCTGAAATTTTGGGTCGTCCCACACTCACACGCAATCGGCTGCCTGTAAGTGGAGACCAGACCTTACCGTCAAAGATTGTAAATGATTCATATGCCATGGTCATCCATGGTCTTTGAGAGCAACCAGTCCATTAACGAAGGAAATCCTCAGTCGACCTTTCTTCGCATTGGAAAAACCAGCGCGTTCGCAGTCTTGTGAGGATTGGTTCACGTGACGGTTGCTGGTGACGGTGATCCCTCAACTGGATCGGCAGAACCTGCGCTGGATCAAATGTTCGAGGTAGTGATGTCAATTTTTCTGCTTCAGCTGGCTTTTCTAGTTCAAAGGTTTCGTGCGGGGGGGACGGTCATCGCTAGTTCAATCATAAGATGTATAGTTATATTTGATAGCTACACATCAAACATATTAGCGAATTAGCTGAAAAGGCTATAAGTATATCGGCTACGTAATCACAAGAATCTGCTTACTTTCAGATTTTTGGGGAGAACGCCGCAAAGTATCAAAATGTGAAGGACAAGAACAGTCCTGATGCGCACATGCCTTCAGTGGGACCCTGGTAGTCTGCAGTTCCCGACACCCCGAAAAGTCAACAGAGGATTCTCAGGCGCTGTTGGGGTCTTCTCCCAGCGTGAGTGATGCTAGCTGGTGTTTGCTGGTCACCTGTCCCTTATGTTCATCACCTATTGCTTGGCTCATCAGCGATGCCATCGGAAAAACAATGCAAATGCTAAGTGACCACCCCAACAAATAGGTATGTAGATACATTTGTTTCATTATATGAATTAAAACTATATTATGTAATCCATTCAGTAGATGTAAAACTTACTGTGCTCCATTGCACTTTGACCCGTGAGCGAAACCTCATTTCTTCCAGAGATTGACTCTCAACAGCAGGCACCAACGATGTCATCTGGGCAGCCCCCGCCACGAAGACGTTGTCAGTGGCCAACCAAGCTGTTGCAAAAACCACCTGCAGCTGGGGCTATGATTTGGATCCTGGGGAGGTCCAGTCATCTGACGGGTGGATTGATTTGGTGGGATTCTAGAGTCGAACGGTCTAACTGGAGTGAAGCATCATAGTCATCATTGTCATCATTGGTACCATCAATACCATCAATACCGTTTTCTGGACATCATCAATAGATTAGCAGTACCTAGGAACCGGTCTCACCCGGTCTCTCCCTGTCTCACCTGCTTGCCATCCTTGGGAAGGTTCTTGTCCACATGAAAGCAAAAGTCATCAACCTCGGCGGCAGAAATCCTTCCGGCACAAGCCACGGCTTGGTACCTACGTGTGGTATCTGCTGGGGCGTTCTGTTATGGAAGCTGTTGAAATGGTGCTGAGTAACAATTGCGGCCAACATGAATGGCCGTTGAAGTCCAGGACAAATGAAATTGGTCGTTCATTGATGGCTAGTTATAATGTTAGTTCATGGTTAACAGCCATGATCTTTAGTCGTCAATAGATGATAGAATCACCACAATGGCCTTCACGTCTTACAATGTAATAATCATCCTAGATTCCCGTCGATAGTTTCTTCCTGTTATCCACATGTTTTCACTGCTGATCAATCACTATCATGATAGGCCGTCAATCAACCATTGTTCACCATCAAATTACCAATCAATCAATCTTAACGATCGATTATAAACCCTCAACCACTATCAGGCATCTAAGATCATCTAAATTGAAAAAATAACATATAGAAGCTATAGTCACCTAAGGTTATAAACGAATATACACAGGCTATCCTGACTTTGGCATCTCCTACGAGCCACGGATTCACCATCAGCTCCCCCCAGATCCCCACCCCACGCGCAACGGATCTGCGCTTCCGCGCCTTCACCTGCAATGAAGAGAAGCCACGGGCGCGCAAGGCGGAGCCCTGGAGCAGAAGAGCAGCTCACAAGTTTGAAAACATCAGAAACACAGGGTGTGATTTTTTAGTTTTAGGGGTTAATCTGGGGGTTATGTAGGGTTAGTCTATTTTTTAGATGTTAACCTTTTAGAAGGGGTTCATCTAGGGATTATATAGGGGTTGATTTTTTTTAGAAGGGGTTAATCTGAATCAAGCATCGTCAAAAGGTTGCTACAACTGGGGGTTAATCTAGGGGTTGTATAGGGTTTTAAGAAGCAATAGCTACGAGTAATCGGAACATAGCAATTCACATTGGTTTTATAGGGGTTGTAACCATTGATAATGGTTGACAATTGATAATGGTTCATAAGTTTCACAGTGATTCTCTGTTGTTTTTTCAAGTTCCAACATTCTTAGATAGCTAATGAATGGGAGCCAGTATTATTAGCTCCTATTATTAGATAGCTTTGTTGACATTCATTTTCACGGTTGTAACTTGAAAAAACAACAGAGAGTCACTGGGGGCAATTCCACTCAATCCAACAGGCAGTTGTCAAGACTCGAAAGTAGCCCTGTTGTGAACTTTCCAAGAATGGAGCGGTCGTTGTCGAGATACTCACCTTGTTGGGTGCTTGCTATTGATCCATACTGTTGTATGGGCGACCTCCCTTCTGGTGGGTTCTCTGACATCTATCTCCTTATTTGACGACATTTGAAGAGCATCTCTGTGTCACAATGTTTCACTCATCTTCACCTGCACAGAAACTACGCGTTTCAGTGCATCAGCATGCTTTTCCCATACATATTTGTCCATGAAGTTGCTAGTTGTCGTATTGAAAATGACTATTCCTTGGTTGGTGGGAGCCCAATGGCAATCGACAGCTAGCCATGCAACATGTCTGGTTGGTGGTAAGCCATCCCAAAAACACCAGTTCATGAACCAACCATTGTTTGATACTGGGGAAAATAACGAGTTTCCAACAAAAAAACAATAGCAGTTGTTTAGCCACTATTGTTGGTTACTATTCCCCATCCTTAACCACTATAAACCCACCAACATCCCCATAGAGCTTGCAGGGCATCGAGCTCACAACCTCTGATCGTTGGGAACCCTGGGCCGCCGCGCCAACTTCTGTGCCAAAACTGCCGAGGATGGACCTGTGGCTGGGGCAATGTCTTGGCAAAGGGTGGTGGTTTCTCAATGGTTAATAGCTGGTTCATGGTGAATAATAGGGGGGATGATAGCCAACAATAGTAGGGGATAGTAAGCAACAACAAGACCCAAAGGGTGGTTGGTGCAATGGTTTTATAGGGTATTATATATAATGGTTCATAGGTGATAATAAGCAACCAAATAAAGGATATATAGCCAACTAGATGGTGGTTTCTCGAGCCAGTTTGGGAACCACAAAGCTATGGTTGGGTGATCTAAATGTGGTTCATAAACTGGATGCTAACTGGGGGTACCCCTATTTTGAGAAATGCATGAGAAATACCCAAATGGAAATTCAGCCTCAATATCCAAACAAATATCTTGACCTCTTGAATTCCAGGTGTCCCGTTTCCAGATGCTCATCACCACTCCAAGCCCCTGGCGAAGGGAATTCATGGTTTTTGAGTTGAGGCCGTGAAAAAAGCGGGTGGAAACTATCAAACCAACTTGAGCCCAGAAACAGCAGAAGCAACATCCAATCTTCGCTGCGCCACCCTCCCTTGTCCGGTGGGCCCCATGAAGAAGACTGGTCGCTTTGAAGCTCACCTGATCCCATATCAGCGGTACACGGCAGGTATGTCATGGTGTGTCCACGCAGAAATGGTGGTACCAATGATGATATTTGCTAGGAAACAAGTTATCCATACTTTTAAGGCAACATCTTGCATGGACAACCGCAAACTGTTGCAGGTTATTGGATGTTAATTGGCTGATTGTTAGCCCAGTGTTGGTTCATCGCGATAGCCAATGATACTGAAAGGCGCTTCAAAGCAACAACTAGGACAACTAACAGGACCTAAACAAGTTTCCCAGCTGCAAACATGACTGTTTACGTCGGAACCATTTACTTGGCTGAGCTATACAGTAACTCTTGGAACTTTCAGTCAAGGACTATTCGTGTAGAACGGCCAAACCACCATAGAGATGGGTGGTCAATCTGCTGTGACGATCAGTGGAAGTTCTCGATCTCTCAACTGCACCAACATCATACCTGGCCCCCCAGGTACCGCCCTTGAGGCTCAAGTAGTTGTGGTTTGCTTCCCCTGGCGCCCGGTTCTCAACAAAAAACCTATGGCTGCCTAGTCAGGGCACGATGCACTCGCGCCTGTTTGGATGCTCCTTGATGTTGCTGCAGGGTCATTCCTACGGTGATCCTGTGTAGAACCCATACACTTGTGGCTGACCCTGTATTTATGGATTCTACAGCTGATTTATCCAAAAAAATGGATTATACACAGCTGAAAATTTTGTGTATTTATCCCAAAAAAAATGAACAGCTGAATCTATGGATGGCATTGCCCCACTCCTGTCCCACGAATGGATGTCCCGGTACAGGGCTTCCGTCCATTAATCCAACCACTTTGGGGTACCCCACAACCATGCCGCTGCTCTGTTTTGCGGACGAGCCGATGGTAGGTCGGCGTCGAAGAGTTTTGCACAGTACCAAGTCCATGGACCAGCTGAAGCCACACAGCTTCCAACGAAACGTAAGATCTTGCAGAAGTTATGGTCACTTCATGGTTGCTAGTTCCCTTCTTGACTTGTGGAATGATGAATGTTGCTGCTCTGTTTTGGAGTAGTTCTCGCCAGGACTTGAAATCCTTGGCTTATTCATAGGGTGCCGAAGAGCATAATTTTGTCACTGAAACCTATATCAATACAACAAGTGTTTGCACTCGTGGACCTTAAAAACGGATGGTTTATCACTACAAACTATAAACGGTTTACAAACTGGATTACTTGGGGGTACGCCAGCGTTTGGAAATCTAGGCACTCCCGTTCAAATCACTCAAACCTATGAGCGTTCTCGATAGGGAAAGAACCACAATAAACCATACATGCGAAGGATTGGATTCCACCTTGGGCTCCAACTAATGTGGACTAATGATGTTTGAGCTATCATTACTACATGTGTCGCTGCTAGACACTGGGGATCCCCTGAGAAACTATCCGCTTGTAAAACTGCAATCATTGGTTCCAGGATAGTCACTTGACAATGACCAAACAACAGGAAACATGATCCCCCGTTGACAACAAAAAAAGTACTGTTTCCAATGTGTTCCCTGGCGATGGCACTTGTGCAGGAGGAAAACTAAGCGAAATAAGATCGATGCCGTTGCTACAGCACTCCTGGTGGTGAAAAATGATTTTTCGTACCAGAAGCCAACACATATCTTTTCAAACACTCAAACCTGTTTCCAACTGAAAAGATCTCAAAGAAACCACATGAAACCATATGAAACCACCAGCCAACAGCGAGAATTCTGAGGAAGTTTCCTTCGACAGAAACCCACCTCTACAGCCACCAACCAGCAGTGATATGTGGCACTGCCTCGCAGAGTGGCAGCGACTGGGTCGACAGCAGGCCTAATTAAGATGGTTGGCATATGATGGTGTTTTAAAATAGGGGTACCCACCAATGGTTGGTTCATTACTAAAAATGATTATTGATGGATGATTTGGGGGGTCCCTTATTTTGAGAAACACCCATATAGATGTATGTGGGAACATGAATATGAAGATGGATGGCATGGATGGGATTAGTGACTGGTTGGTCAATGTTTGTAGGTGTGGGGAAGTGTTTGATCATAGTGGTTGGCTAATGTTTTGTCAATGGTTCGTTGACGGTTGGGAAATGGGTGGTCAGTGCTTGGGTTGTTTCATAGTTGGTGCATGGTTGCTTGGCAGTACGTAGTTCATGACCAACATTAGCCAACGGTTCAACATGAAGAATGATCATTCTGGAACGGATGGGAAGGCACCCCTATGGACAAACACACCCCAGGAGTTGACTTCAGCATGGATCAGCCAAGGCTGACTCCGACAAACGCAACAGTCCGGTATAACTTGGGCACCAACCACGAAAAGTGAAGTGATTCAATACAACCACCGGTGACCACAACAAAATCCTGAGAGTCATACCGTTGTCCCCTACACCAAAATTCATGAACCACACCAAAATCATGAGGATTATACCGTGTCATACCCTAGGAAATCTCGTAATATGTTTGGCTTCTGGATGCATCCATGGTAGGTACAGAACCAACCAGCCGTTCTGGTCGCAGTGGCCTAGGCCAAGCGCCACTTGCGGCTGACTTCCTCATCAAAGCCTTCCTGCGGAACGGGAAACCCAGGGGTGCTCTGGGGGAAGGGCGCCTCTGTTTGGCTAGGGAAAACCAGTGACATCCTGGTGCAGCTTGATCTAGCCATGGTTTTTCTTTGCTTCCATCAGGTTTTTTTTCTATGTGTCCATCTAGCCATGCTTTTTTTCTGTGTTTCCATCAGGTGACTACCTATTGAAGATGTGGAGGCTTGATTTTTGACTAGCACAGATGGCTACAGACCCCAAGCCAATCTTTGCCGGCAAAATTCACGGAGCGGTAAAGCTCCATGTTCGGAAAAGCTATGCTAAGACACTGTTTTGGATGGATTAGGAGGACCTCCAATCCATGGACACCTCGGGATCCTGGGGGGTCAGCGGGGGCTCCTTGGGATCTAAGTGACACGGCCATGTAGTGATCAACACCTTGCATCTTTGATATCACTGTCGCCATTGTCAAAAAATGGTGATTAAGCATCATCATCATCATCATCATCATCATCATCATCATCATCATCATCATTTTCACCACTATGATTCCTCATGTTTCAAAGCAGTATCATCATTTTGATGGATCTCACCATCCTTCCCTGTCGCAGCAACTTCCGCTCCGCTGCTGGTCCTCCCACCAGAGGGCATCGCCAGCTCCTTCCTTGATGAACTGCAGAACAGTCTTCTGGATCGTTCCTGCGGCCTCGCCAGCACAGCAGGCTGTCTCTCGATGGGTCCCCGCCAGGTTGATCCCAAGCTGTCCTTCGATAGACCTAGATACACCATGGAACCACATGTAGAACCAGGTGCGAATGGCTCAAGCTGAATGCTTACCCACTCTCACCAGGAACTTCGCGGTTGGCTATACTTCGTCAGATCTGTGATTCGCAAATGACAGATGAGTTGGACAATGTTGGACACAGCACGGTAACAATAGGCTGAGCGGCTCATCTAACATTTCTGGGGCTTGGCTTGCGCTCATAGTTTTGAACCAGAGCCAAAAAGTGCCAGCTTGGGCCTTGCCCAATCAGTCATTTCAGCTTGTGTCAGACTGTTGAACCATGTTGAACCCAATCCTCTACCAGTTCCAAGTATCAAAGCGCACAGCTGACCCAACAGAAATGCGCCTTGATATCCGCGACTTTGTAGACATCATCTTTGGTCTCATCCTGACACGTAGAGAGAGTCTTTTTGGCATCTCACCCAGCATGCAAGAGTGTTTCTACTCGTTGGTGAGAATAGTCCCCTACCAATCAGAATCAACCAGGAAGGTTTACGCCGCCCCCTTGCGTAAGAATGTCCCCAGCTTACGAAGCCCTCAGCAAGCTTCCCGTTTCATCCCTTCGCTTATACCTCTATACTCTATACACCTCTGATCATGGTGTCGTACTGGAATCCCAATGTCGTTGGTTGTTGTGATCCCATTCCAAACACAACCCCTTCCGCTGGCTACCGATGTTTCAATGTCCAAAGTCTCATGCTTCAAGTTATCGTCCCTGTTCTTTAATCAAAGAGCTTATCAACCAACTCATTGACCCTGATCAATGGCAGCTCAAGTAGCTCCATGGCTAAACCAACCAGCTCTTTACATGTGACTATGAGTCATAACATGTCATCCTGAATTTTCAAATGTTGGTTATTCACATCCCAGCTAGGGGCAGATCATCCCATCAATGACCAGTTCTTCCCATCGATGTGGGTTGGACCAGTCATTGGTCCCTGAGGGGATCGGATCACAGCCAGGATCACAGGCGCCTAGCCCCCACAGCTCCCTGCACCTCAGGAAGGCCCACATCGCGCCACAGGCTGTTGGCCCGTTGCAACTTGCGCCTCGCCGGTGCTGCCGGTGAGGAACGTCAGCAGGTGAGGCTTGGCCCTGGAACGGTTGGTTTCTGACTATAAATGCTGAATGAACTCGATGATTTGGTGGTACTACTATATGAAGAAACCGCCATATCAAGAGCATGTTGCTGGTTACTGGCTGCTATGCAGCAACAATCATAAACTCTCCATATTCCGGTTGCTTTCCCAACCAGAAATGGTTGAACCTAGAAACCAATTTCGGTATCACCACAACAATCCTTATCCAACTCATCCACTGATTGTGCCTGGTTGTCTATAAAATGCTGATTACTAGCCACCAGCAGCTGGTTGTTACCACGGCAACATTGCTAGCGTGCTGGGAGCCGCCAAGCACAAGAGAGTTCACCCGCAACAAGCAGTTCACCCGCATCCCAGCGGTATGCAGCACAACGAAAAACGATGAAAGGAAACCCTCATCATCGATGGATGAGATATCTCCCTTGGGCTGATGGCTTCATTCTCCGCACCCCAGGACCCAGTAGCAAAATCTCACAAATGGTTGTGGGTCAAAATTGGGTAGCCCAAAACAATTTTCTTATCATGGATGTCCAGTATAAATTGCCATATCTTAAAACTGATAATTTTGACCCATACCCAAATGACATGATGAACTGGCCAACGGCCAAGGCGAAGTATCTCCAACTCCGAGGATTCTTCCACCCGAGTATCTCGGTCGCCCGGCTTCATGCACTGCACAGAAGGACCTGTGGAGATGGCGGTTCCCCACTTGCATCATGGTCAGCATGTCAACACTTCAATATCAACACTAGTGGCACTAGTGGTGCTAAGGTGCTAACATTGATGATACAGATATTATACATATATATATATATGTGTGTGAGCGCACCTGTATATGCCTGTATATGCCCGTGTGGATGTGACCTGCCTCTCAGCTGTCTGCCTGCATGGGCGTGTATTACCAGGCTCCGAGCGAAGGTCCGTCGCCCAAATGGGAACATAGGCACCGTCAGGGTCCTGCCGCACATCCAAACAGTGGACAGTCACGGTGGGAACCTACTAGTACCGGTCCGAGTTCAACAATGGTGGTCCATTGATGGTACGTGAACCGCTATATATCGGATTGCCAGTAAGTAAAGGATCGATTTAAACAGTAAACCTACAATGGTATATATTCATTCAGTAATTGTGGTCATTTTTCCTAATCAAACAGGACCTAGTAACCTAGTAGGTATCAATGACTTACCACAACAGATAGATAAGTGATCTGTTCATGAAGAAATAGTGGCTCATGGTTTTCAAAGCTAAAATCATTGTCTTGCTTCAAAGAACATGTTTTCTAAAAACCATTTTTTTTGGTCAACGGTCTAGAAGAAAATATGCTATACTGGCGAACGGCGGAATATTTGATCAACAAGGGTCATGATGATATGGAGAGACCGGGTAGTTTCATGATGTAATGGTGGCTCCACCAGGTAAAGTATTGATTAAGATCAGCATTTATGTAGCTGCAGCTGAAAAATGGGGTGCCAAAGGGAGGTGCGATGGTGTTAGTAGGAGAAGAGGTCAACTACCATCAATTGTGCTTAATTAGATGTGCTTAGAAACAAGACATGCTGGCTCTTATCCATCTGATGGATGATTCGTTGTTGTTGGTTACCAACTACAATACACCATCATGAACCATAATTATCATTAACCCGTAGCCATTCTCGTTTGTTACATGTTGTTTCCAACCACCATTCAGTGTTGCTAACCACCATTCAGTGGTGTCCATAGTAATTGACTGAGGTAGCTCTAAGACCACTCTTATGCTTAGCCTGGCTGATGTTTAGGCCTGCTCCGCCCCTTCCATGCAGTTTCAAGCTCAAGTACACAACTCACCACCACACAGCCAATTGCGGTCAAGTTTTCTGTGACATTTCTCCTGCCAAATGCATCATATGTAGCGCGCATTCATGTGATACAAACAAGGATCAAAGTCCATAAAGCTGGCTGATCACAAACCTGAAGCGCTGGTCTGAAATTGGACTACCCGCACAGGCTGAGTTACACTGTTTTGTTGGCTTATCCTCGGACACCCGGAAACCAGTTCTACAATCTGCGCCCAGGTGACGTGTCCTGCATGAAGATCTGCCATGGACTGGGGTAAGCATGGTACCTGACTGTGAACGGATGATCATCTGAATGTCAACTGGGGACATATGCTTTTGTCCTCGTCGGCATGGTGGTACCTGCAATCACCATCCAAGTTCATAACCGTTCTTACATAACGGGGAAACTGCCACCATTTCTGGGGGTTCTGTGCTTGATGATCATTGAGACACAGCATTCATAGTTGGGGTTTTGCACATATCTATATAGGTGTTAGCAGCTTTCGTCTTGATACACTTCTTGGATTCTTTTGCTGATTCTGTTTCAGTTCCAGTTTGATCTATCTCGGTCAACCTCACCTCAATGAGAGATCCATAGTCCATAAAATCTTAAACCACCCAAAAATCCCATGATTCAACAGATCCATGTCTTCATAAGCCCAAAACCACTTAAAATATCTTAAAATTGTGTGATTCACCATGAAAAATCACCCGGCATATGTGTGTCTCCCCAAGGTGCTTTGCCGCCGCGGCACATGGCGCCCACGTAGTTGATGTTGAAGGGATCCCGGAGCACTGTCTGCGTGTACCTGGAAGCGTAGGGCTGCCCTTGGTTCCCCCAAGGTGGTGCTTGGTGGGGCAGCTGTTGACCAGTCGCAGTTGAAGCGAGATTGGTTAGTTGAAAATGAGCCATTTGGTTGAACATGGCTATTTGTTCCCAGTTTTTGGGCAAGATGTGGATAACCAAACAAAACTGGAGCCTTTAAGAGGTGCAGACCGACGAGGCTGCCCTGGCCTCCTCCCCAATCGGCCAAGCAAGTAATCAATGATTCATCGCATTCAAACCAAAGGGACTGACATGGCGGCCCCTGGTGGCACTGCCCCACTTGTTTCTCACAAATGGATGCTACCAACCATGATCACCAGGGATATCCCCACCTATGGTTTATCATTGAAGGCTGAAGGTGATTTCTGTATAGCAGTAGTTGGCAACAAAAGAATGAAGTCAACTATAAAGCGATATGTTCGTCTTGTACGTACTAGCTACTTAACCTGGGACTTGATGTGCGTGTATAAAATGCTGTATATTACATCTATGTACCTACATACGGCTTGCATCAATTAATTAAGTATAAACCAGAAACTAAATCAATGCGCTTACTCGCATCGTGTTGTAAGTAGAAAGTGACTCTGGGTGTATCCAGAAAATAGTGAGTACAAAACCAACCATCTCAAGTTTTGAGAAATATTGATGGGTGAACCACCATCTTTCGGAGGGACCTCCAACTTTAAAGGCCTAAGTGTTTGATCAGATTCAAGGCGAAAACCAGGCCTTTTAGCTTGTATTATCCAGTGGACGTGGACATCCAAACAAGTGTACATCCTTGTTCCGATCCGCGGCATCTTTGGGGATCCCTGCTTTCCGAAGCGGATCAGGTAGGCGTTGCGGAAAGTGGTGAAGAAGTCATAGTGCACCTGCACGAATCACCAAGCTGACGCGCCAGCCGAAGCACAATTTAGGCCAAGCTGGTACCAAGAAAACCAACGCTTTTGAAGAAATCACCTTGTAGGTGTGTGACTCATGGTCCGTTGGAATTGGTGGATGGTTGTTGGTATTAATCACAAGTAATGATCAACCACGGAAGACTGTAAATACTGGTAAGTTCATCAATAAGCATCTCCCCATCGTTCCAACCTGCATTTGGTCGCTCCTGGCATCGCTCCCCTTTACAGGCATAGCACTGGATACCCCTGGCTCCGAATCGCTCCCTCCCAACCAACTGCCAAACTGCCAAACATGCCAAACAATGTCTATTCAGAATCCAAGCCCACGACCAGCTGCACCTTGGGAGTGGCCTGTCCAGGTTGGAAGGGCAACAAGCGACGCTGGAATTCAATGTCCGACCTGCGCACAGCTCCATGGCGTTATCGCCGGAGAAATGGCGATCAATGAGTGGAGAATCTGCGGACAATGGGATGGACTAATGGCCACTGTGGTGGTTAAGAATGGTGAATGGCGGTGAAGAAGGCCAAAATAGTTCTGGATGGTGATGGTTGATCATGGTTGTTGATGGTTCATAGTGGACGACTGTATGAACCAGCATTAATGAGCAAGAAGCATTGATGGTGATCGTTGGATGCTGATCATTCTAGACAGAACCATCCTCAATCACCAACCACATCGGCACTGTAGAAGAAATCAGCGTGACCACCTTTGGGGACGAATGATGCTGCACAATCTGAAGACCTTCTTGTAGTTTAGCTATGTTATCAGCAGTTCAACCTGGATAGCTGCTGCAAGAATCATCTCATTTTCCAGGCAAACCTTAAAAAGGTGATCTATGAGGCCAAGGTGTTGCCACGACTGAGTAGAGGGTCGCTTCCAGCGTTTCCGTAGAGGCCCCTTTTGGATGGCGAGTTAAACACTCCGATTCTCCAGATGTTCCCAAGCAAGGCAGGTGTTCCAGTAGATTCTCCCAGCCGGTGCTTTTCAATCTTCGGATTTCAACCCAATGAAACTGATTGACTATGATTGACTCATAAACAATCGCGCTCGGTGAGGTGGCTCAGGATCATTGGATGAAACTGCTGAGATGTAAAGGCATCATCATCGTCGTTGCCGTTATCATCATCAAAGACAAAGATCATTATCAACCACCATCAACTTCGAAAAGAAATATATTAGCTGATGAGTTCTGATAATGACTGACTGACGATCAAACTGCCAGTAGGTAGAAGTTCTAGTGGCGGAAGCCTGGTAGTCATGTGCTAATGCTAACAATTCAAAGAACACTACTGACCAGAGGAATGATGGACGATCATACACAATGATAGTTCAAACATGCAGTGTCTTCATACTGTAGCATAGTCTCTATCCGAACATATGGTAGATAGTCATGATTGTTCAAAAGACGATTTACTGCAATGATCGATGCCGATAATAACTCAAACATAGTGATGGATGATGATTGTCGTATCATGTTGTCGCTATTCTCATCTTGGCAGATTTTTGCTTGTTCATCTAGCTGACACCAACACCTCCGACTGCACAGCGGATGCTACGCAATCCTATGGGGTCCCATGGCGTTGGGCCTCAACTTGTTGAGGTTGATGTTGAAGAGCACGTGTCGCAGCACACGGCCTTGCCTGGCAGTGAGCTGTGCCAAGTGCCATGAAACATGGACTGCACCCACAGCTGTTCACACCCAAAACTGAACCGAATAGATGCCTATGGTCCATGATACCTTTGGTCCATGACCATGGTGATACCTATGGTGATACCTATGGTGATACCTATGGTGATACCTATGGTGATACCTATGGTGATGTCTATCGTACCTTTTGTTGGGGTGCTCACCTACGGTTCATGGGCACTCATTGACTCATCCTTTTAGGCGGCGGGTCAAGTTCCATTCGGTGGGGCAGCAACCACCGAGATTCCCGGAAAGCTCATGGATGATGATGATGATGATGATGATGATGATGATGATGATGATGATGATGATGATGATGATGATGATGATGATGATGATGATGATGATGATGATGATGATGATGATGATGATGATGATGACGATGATGATGATGATGATGGTGATGATGGTGATGATGATGATGATGATGATGATCATGATGTTGTTGATGATGATGATGACGTTGATGATGATGACGTTGATGATGATGATGATGATGATGATGATGATGATGATGATGATGATGATGATGATGATGATGATGATGATGATGATGATGATGATGAGCTTACAGCAGAGATTTTGACATGTGTTCACGAAATGTCACGAAGTAAATCCAAGCCAGATTTATCAGCCTCCAGTCACTTGCGGACTCCGGTGGAATCATCCCAGTTGCCCATCACGGTAACCAGCAATGAACCGCTTTCCCAATCGAGACTTGGCACCTGGTGGCCACCGCATCGGCCTTTTCGATGTAGTTCCTGGATGCAACCAGCGCATGGTGTGACATGAGCCATGCTGAAAACCTTGATGGATTCCTATTTCGTAAGAACTGCCTTACGCAAAAGTTTACGCGGCGCTTACGCGACGGCGGGTTCAGCTTACACGGGGGGAGGTTTTCAGCGTGGCTCACATGGTCCACCAGTGGAGATGGTGACGAGGGCATGGGCGTGAGCATTCAGAAGTCATTAGTTTGAAGATGGTTATCCATGAGGTTTGTGAATCATGAATGATTAAGCCAATAGTCCATTACCAATCATATCGATATGGATGATTGATATGACACGGTGTATGATAATGTAGATGTGCATGTCAAATCAAGATCAGCGGTGTTTAGTTGTGCCAAACAGTTTTCATGAGGGTATGAATATCGACAATCCATATAGAACGGTTATCAATAGTTTTATTGGAATGTTGACTGTAAGAACGGGGATACCCACACGTTGTCGAGGCGATGAATCACCAGTTTATTCAGTGATCATCACAATCAGACTTTTGCCTTGGGAGATTTTGGATTATGATCCATTAGCAACTACTATCGCCCATCATTATCATCCATCATTACGTGTTCATAGTAAGAATTGCCAGTATCATCCATGAGGAACCATCGTGAACCATCACCCCATCTATGACCAACTATCACGGACCATGACGTGCCATAATGAACGACTATTACTCATTGCTAGCTACCATCAACCATCATACACCATTCTCATCCGTGACTAATCAACATAATCATGACATGGCCAACCATCATTATATAGCAGCATCATTCATGATTTACCAACATTAACTCATGCAGTGTTATTGTCATTCACCACTATCATCGCTCTTAACCGCTATTGGCGCTGCAAATCAATGGCTCATTTGGCGATCGGCGTTTCAGCTGCACCCTGCATTCCCCACACCTGATCTTGGGAAGCTCCGCTGCTTCCTGACAGATGATGTAAATGAAGACATCCTGGAGGCAAAGTTCGCGGGAAGAATGGTTGGTTCATGGTTGGTGGATGGTTGGTGAATGGTTGGTTGCAGGTTGGTGAATGGTTAGTTGCTGGTGGTTCATGGTACTTCATTTGGTTCATGGTGGTTACTGGTGGTGAATGGAGGCTAATGGTTGGCTAACAGTGATTGGTAGTGATTCATGGTGGTGAATGCATATCGCAAGAAAATGTCCTGCCCTACCTCAAGAAATGATTGATGATAAGCAAGTTTGAATGATCTAGTGCATCTATTTCATCGCGTGTATACGGTCCTTTTTGGTTGTTTTCAGCCATCTGAGCCAGGTTCGTGTCATCAACGAATGCTGCTCCAGGTGGTTCATTCCGCTGGATGCAGACGAGCAAATCCTAGGATATCCTAGGGCCCAGAGGTACTGACGAACCGACGCCCGCCATAGCCCCTCATCGCCTCAAAGGGTCCGGGCCAGGCATCTTCGTTGACCTCGCCAGTCACTGGGAAGGTTGGGGCAGGTCATGGTGGGTGACCCTGGGGAAGCTCATGGTTTGCCGTTGCGAAGTCCATGGTTCCATGGTGTGGTCCCCTCCCAGAAGGAGTCGCTCCTTAAGTTCCAAGCGCTTGTCACCATGGGTGATGTAGATGTTGGAAATGGTGATAGCTTCCAGTCCATGTCTATGCCTATGCCTAGAGCCACCATCAGTCAATCATGATAAACAGGTCACTTCACCATTAATGATGTTGATGGCTCGGACACTACTTGGGTAATTAAAATTGATGAATCATAAATATCAACCATCACTGCCCCGTTCACCTCTAATTACCTGGTCAATAACATGTATTAACATCAAACTGACATTCTAACTACCACTGAGTCACCATTCAAATACCAATAACGCGTGGTTCCTCCACTCCCTCGACCCGCACCTCGTTGTAGTAGCCTCGTCGCAAAAGTTCGGGCCGATCCATTTTGCGCCTGGGCTGAGCCGCACTCATCTGGAAGTCATAGCCTGGTGTTGGGGACCACCTGTGGTACTGGGATGACTCCTATGGAAATTAGGGTTGGTTAACTACTTTAACACCAGCTGATCTGCAGGTGCATCCAACCTTCATCTCCAACACATGTCAAACCCAAAGTGGCCGAGGCCACAAAGCCACGTTTTTGAAGCCATCATCCCAAGGTACGGTTTTTAAAGATCATAAAACCACCACCCAGCCAGTATCAACCGTCATTTATGCCTTACCAAACCCTGGTAAACCCATATGATTCACAATCCTTTCAAGCCACCAACGAGAGTGTCACCTGTGCCTGACACTGTGGCCGCTTTTTCGGACGTCACGAGAAACCACGTGAACCCGCCGGCGCGTCAGGCCGGGGTCAAAACCATCGCTGGGTCCCCCCCAAATGCCTGTTGCAACCGCGGTAAACGTTTCATCAGCAAAAAGCGCAATGGTAGCTATAATGGTGTAGATTCATCTACTGTACTCGCTTGTTTAGATTATACTGGATACATGTATAGATACTGTATGAAATGTTCACAACTACTTATCTGTACATGTACATTCCTCTCGTAACCAAGAACTATCACAGGACTTGAGGCCCGCTGTTTGCTTTTCGTTCATGGCGTGGCACCAGGTCGCAACATTGCTCAGGGGCCCGAGTATTTTCCAGCTCTCTGGTCTCAGCTCAGCATCTCACTGCACCTGCAACGGGGGGGGGGCTTGCAGGGCTCCTTGGGGCCTTGGGGACAGGTTGGCTCCAGGATGTTGGGCCGGCTGGTCAGTAGGTGTGGGCTGATAATGGACCAAGCTATGTCACTGAGTTGGGAAGATTGAAGCGAACCTTGTAGCGGATAGTGCTACAAGTCTTCCTTGAGAAGAACAGCAACCCAATCTAACCCAACCCAAGCCAACTAGTTAACCACCAACTCTTCTGCGATTCTCAGTGGATGTGAGCCATGGGAAAAGCTCCTGGTAGCTTGCTGATTGCATCATTTTCCCCAAGCATCTGCAGCGTTTTGGGTTGAGCTTCAGAACCAAAAATGAACATATCTGAAACATATGAAACAACTCACACATAGTGGGGGAACCCGCCCTGCCAGCACCTGGAGGCATTCCAAGGTGAAACCCAAGGTGGCTCCAGCA
>VSDK01013109.1:114928-126483 GCA_009767595.1 Symbiodinium kawagutii
CCGCTCTTCTGCGCGAAGTAGTTGTAGGCAGCCAGCGCCACGTGGTGGCAGTTGTTGCTCCCTGCATCATAGGGGCCACGTCTGATCAAATGTCTTGCCAAATCACCCAGCTCGACCTGGCTTTCGGAGGATGTCAGCGTCGGTGCTCTGTCACTTAGTTTGTGAAAGTTGGGAGCATTGTCACATGCTTCATTCCACTCAGAAAAGTAGATGCCCTTCTTAGCTGCATCTTGTATTTCACCGCGGCGTACTTCATCATCAGGGCCCCGGTGAATCTCTTCAGGACGCGCGCTTTCGATCAGAAAGCGCTTTCCACCACGCCTCACTACTTGCACCATAGAATGGACAGCTCCAACCTGTCCTGCTCGTCCAGGCAAGGGAAAAATGTACCAGGTCAATTGACTAACAAACTCCTTGGACGCAAGCACTGCTGAAATGGCATTTCCGCTACCTCCTCTGACTTCCAAATCTCGAGGACGCAACTCGTCCGCCAGCTCAGAATGGCCAGCTGACCTAGCTACATCGCTTGCAGTCTCGCCCGTTTGATTCCTCAGAGCTTTTGGCGTCGGATGCTGGCGCCTAAGTGCATTGCACAGGTTCGCATTGCCTTCAGCGGCTGCCAAGTGCAGCCAAGAGTTGCCATGACTTCCAGGCAGTTCGTCGATATGGATTCCGAAAAACGTCGGCAGTTCCACCTGCCAGGATATGTCGGGGAACCATTTGCTTTCAAGAGCAAGTTGAGATGTTGATACTGACCTATGGATATATCTATGGCTTCTATATTACTTGCCTACAAGGAAATAAAGAACCGGGGCGTTTGAACTTCCCCAGTACTTAATTGAATTCTGCCTAACAAAAATCAAAACATTTATATACATATATACATGAATATATATATATATATAGACACATAGACACACATGCATATACATGTGTGTATATATATATATTCACACATGCATATACATGTATATATATATATACATGCATATTTATACATGTTGTATACATGTGTATTGATATATATATATATAGATAGATATGATGGAGCTATATAAAACTCAAATTCTTCCCCCAGATCTTGATGCTGACCTAGCACCCCGACATGTCCTGGTCAACAGCCCCACCTGGATCCAGCCTGTACCTTTCACAACAAGGTTGCTCAGCATCTTCACCAACTCCGCAGAATGCTTTGCCAGCTCTGCGGAATGCTTTGCCAGCTCGGAGGGTGGAAGTTTGCCCAGAGCAAGACAAGCACATTCGCGGACATGGACACGGGTCTCAGAATCGGTCAGCATCTTCACAAACTCGGAAGAATGTTTTGCCAGTTCTGCGGAATGCTTTGCCAGCTCAGCAGGTGGAAGTTTGCCCAGAATAACACAAGCACATTCGCGGACATGGACATTTACCCAAGTCAAAGGATTGCTCAGCAAGTTCACCAACTCAGCAGAACGTTGTGCCAGCTCAGCGGGTGGCAGTTTGCCCAGAACATCACAAGCACGTTCGCGGACATGGACACGAGTCTCAGGATTGCTCAGCATCTTCAACAACTCCGCAGAATGCTTTGCCAGCTCAGCGGGTGGAAGTTGGCACAGGACAAGACAAGCTGCTTTCCGGACACTGACACAAGTCTCAGAATCGCTCAGCATCTTCAACAACTCCGCAGAATGCTTTGCCAGCTCAGCGGGTGGAAGTTGGCACAGGACAAGACAAGCTGCTTTCCGGACACTGACACAAGTCTCAGAATCGCTCAGCATCTTCAACAACTCGGCAGAATGCTTTTCCAGCTCATCGGGCGGTAGCTCGCCCAGAGCAGACCAAGCTGCTTCGCAGACCCTGAATTCACAATCATAGTGATGACTGTCGCTCAGCATCTTCACCAACTCAACAGAATGCTTTGCCAGCTCAGCGGGTGGAAGTTGGCCCAGGGCAAGACAAGCTTTTGCCCGGACATGGACATGAGTCTCAGAATCGCTCAGCATCTTCACCAACTCGGCAGAATGCTTTTCCAGCTCATCGGGCGGTAGCTCGCCCAGAGCAGACCAAGCTGCTTCGCAGACCCTGAATTCACAATCATAGTGATGACTGTCGCTCAGCATCTTCACCAACTCAACAGAATGCTTTGCCAGCTCAGCGGGTGGAAGTTGGCCCAGGGCAAGACAAGCTTTTGCCCGGACATGGACATGAGTCTCAGAATCGCTCAGCATCTTCACCAACTCGGCAGAATGCTTTTCCAGCTCATCGGGCGGTAGCTCGCCCAGAGCAGACCAAGCTGCTTTGCAGACCCTGACATCACAATAATAGTGATGACTGTCGCTCAGCATCTTCACCAACTCAACAGAATGCTTTGCCAGCTCAGCGGGTGGAAGTTGGCACAGGGCAAGACAAGCTGCTTCCCGGACACCGACACAAGTCTCAGAAGCGCTCAGCATCTTCACCAACTGGGCAGAATGCTTTGCCAGCTCATCGGGCGGTAGTAGTTCGCCAAGAACAAACTTAAGTACCCTGCAAACAGCGAAATCCGTACAGTTATGACGGTCGCTCAGCATCTTCACCAACTCAGCAGAATGTTTTGCCAGCTCAGCGGGTGGCAGTTTGCCCAGAACAACACAAGCACATTCGCGGACATGGACAAGAGTCTCAGGATTGCTCAGCATCTTCACCAACTCCGCAGAATGCTTTGCCAGCTCAGCGGGTGGAAGTTGGCACAGGGCAAGACAAGCTGCTTTCCGGACACTGACACGAGTCTCAGAATCGCTCAGCATCTTCAACAACTCGGCAGAATGCTTTTCCAGCTCATCGGGCGGTAGCTCGCCCAGAGCAGACCAAGCTGCTTCGCAGACACTGACATCATAATCATAGTGATGACAGTCGTTCAGCATCTTCACCAACTCAACAGAATGCTTTGCCAGCGCACGGGGTGGCAGTTTGCCCAGAACAGACCAAGCTGCTTCGCGGACATGGACATGAGTCTCAGGATTGCTCAGCATCTTCAACAACTCCGCAGAATGCTTTGCCAGCTCAGCGGGTGGAAGTTGGCCCAGGGCAAGACAAGCTATTGCCCGGACATGGACATGAGTCTCAGAATCGCTCAGCATCTTCAACAACTCGGCAGAATGCTTTTCCAGCTCATCGGGCGGTAGCTCGCCCAGAGCAGACCAAGCTGCTTTGCAGACCCTGACATCACAATAATAGTGATGACTGTCGCTCAGCATCTTCACCAACTCAACAGAATGCTTTGCCAGCTCAGCGGGTGGAAGTTGGCACAGGGCAAGACAAGCTGTTTCCCGGACACTGACACAAGTCTCAGAATCGCTCAGCATCTTCACCAACTGGGCAGAATGCTTTGCCAGCTCTTCGGGTGGTATTTCGCCTAGAACAGAGCAAGCGGCTTCGCAGACATGGAAATCACAGTGATGACGGTCGCCCAGCATGCTCATCAACTTAACAGAATGTTTTGCCAGCTCAGCGGGTGGAAGTTGGCACAGAGCAAAACACGCTGCGTCGGGGCTCCCCTGCGGGTCTCAGCACGAACCAAACAAGCAAAT
Organism: Symbiodinium kawagutii; assembly: GCA_009767595.1. NCBI lineage: Eukaryota > Dinophyceae > Suessiales > Symbiodiniaceae > Symbiodinium > Symbiodinium kawagutii. The sequence continues at coordinate 118,477 of VSDK01013109.1, forward strand.
ACATGCAAATATTGAGTGGGCTGAATTGCAAACCAGCAGGAGGATATTCCAATTCAGTTTTAGGAAAGCATAGAATAGTTACACGGAAGTTTCACCACTGTCCAAATTGTGGGGTACGGTACCCCTGTCCGTCAAAGACATGGCCACCCTACTTCTCAAAAAAAATATAATAGCTGAGGGATGTTGAGCGCCTCATCCCAGTTCATTACCTAGTAGGTAGATCAATGACCCAGGGCCCAAGCTGAAGCTGAGAATTGGGTGGCTTCATGAGAATCAACAAGATGGCTGACGGCTAAGGGATAAACTATCCAGCAATCCACTGTTCACAGAAACATTGAGATCAGCTGATGCGAAATCTGTTGCGCAAGTATAATGATAGGGCAAAAGCGATCCCAATGTACCAAGTACCAAGTAGATTTACAATGCAAGAAGAACAATAACATTGACAGCAGCAGTGCAAGCCCATGGCTGTTCACAGGTAGTTGTGCCCCTTAGCTGTGTTGAGCGAGAAGGCTTCCCTAAGTGGGCTTTGTGGGCCTGGCGCCTAGTCTTTCCTCCTTTGTGAATCCAACCAGGTCTGTTTTTGAATCCCCAACCTTTTGACCTCTGAGCATTTCCCACAGATCAGAGTTTCTCACGAAACGTCCTTTTGACGAGCCAACTCTTTATATGAATCGGTCATTGCCCCAACCAGTCAAGCTTTCTCAAACATTCTCAAACAATCAGCGCCTCTACTAGTCTTGCTATGTTCTTCTAGCTGCTAATATTATCACTTGAACTGCTGCAGTAGGAGCTGAATCACAGAGTGGCGTGGCGTGTGCCTAAGCCATTGCCACAACCTGCTGTTTCTCTCCCCAATAGGCAGGCAGTCCGATGACACCCAGCCTTACCTAACGACTTCTTTCTCCCATCTCCACCAATTGGATCCAGTTGGTTATGACCGTATGGTACAGCATCACTTGGTAGGGCAGAGTCAGCATCAGTCACCCAGGGTTGTCACCCACCGTTGAGCTGCAGGGTGATGCAGCGATGCTGAGGCCGCCCTGCCGCCCTCCCACCTGCCTTGCCACTTCCTGCCTTCAGGATCTCATACGTCGTTTTGTGACCGGGGATCGCCTGAAACACTGGAGATCAGGCCCCAACAAAAATCGCATCTGCGAAATCAGGAGGCAATGAGCAATGAAGATCCATTAGCGCAACCGTGATTGAGGAATGATTCATTGTGTCTAATGATGAATTGTGATAATGAAGATCCATGAGAAACCATCATTGTCACTACAATCTAGTTTGTGGGCAAAGTGGCCCCCAATCCCAAAAATCTGTGCAAGTCAATTAGAAGCCATCATTCCAAATTGCTTGCTTGAAACAAACACCAAGCAGCAGTGATTGATCGTCATCAATGATCGTTATGTACATATTGATCAACCATCCTTTTTGAATGACCTTAAGTAATGATCATGCAATGTTGCTAAGTATCACTTTTCATCTCACAAATAATAAGCAAGCGTTTTTAAGCTTCATTCTTAAGTGTTGTCACTCAATTTTACGCATGGATCTCCAACTTTGAGGTGAGATCGATGAAGCTTGAAATCAAACAGTCGGGCCCGAGCCAGGGTGTCCCGAATTTTTCGTGGTGTCGACCATCCTAAAAACAGGTCAGCTTGGCTAACGGTCCAAGATAGGGTTTGAGTTTTAAAGAGCTTGAAACAACCAACCAGCAAAAGCCATTTTGGAGAATTACAACGAACCTAATCCAGGATCATCTGGGCCATGTTCCCAAACCTTCGTTGGACAAGACTCGAATGAAGCCGTCCTGGACCCATCTCTGGACAGCGGGCCTGAAGATACGGTATAATCAATTTTGCTGCTACTACGGACATACCGTTGCTTTGCTGGCTATGAACCAGCAAAAACAAATCATAGAAGAAAGTATAAAGTATCTGAACACAAATCATTTCGATCCCGAATGGGACCAGGTTAATCAAACCGGGCCTCTGAACAATGGGTGATTTACCAAAAGGATGTAGCATGTCTGGCAAGTAATCGATGCCGCACATCCCAGCTGCCCCATGCCTGCATCTTGTACGACTGCACTTTGCGGTGGTGTCTACGCTGTTGAGCCAGTTGTCAAGCTCGGCCCCAAAATACCGTTGGTGCCTTGAACTGCCACACCAGAAACCTGAAGTCTATTGACCTTTGCACCTTCTGCACTCAAATCTTATCACTGCAACTCTGGAGTGATACACTTCTCTGGTTGATTCTCGTGTTTGGTTCTAGTTTACACATCCTGTATCGTTTTTAGTGTTGGTTCAGATCCTTTTGGTCCTGCCCACCGGAGCCTCACAACCTCACCCAGAGGGCGTGTCATTCTTATGGCAAAACAATGGTTGGTTAGTAGGCTTCCTTTGTTCTGATAACCTGCCAACTATTGTGTCCGGAAGACACCAACCAAACCAAACGAAACCAACCAATATTGTCCCACATTCTATTGCGGGAAAGGGTACGGACATGTAGGACTAGTCTCGGCGCAGTGCCGGGCGAGGGCATCCAACATGTGAATAATTTCCTGCATAAGAATCTGGGACACAGGTAATGTCAGAAGCATAAAATGTGACATGGTTTCGGTTGTATAATCTTCATCAAATTCATCCAAAGCTTGGTTGTCCAATCAATCTATCCTCATGCATACTTCATTTGATGGGTGATCCTTTTCACGGTCCATAATATGTCGGAACAAAAATCGGTCTGCGGGTCAAAACCGTTGTACTTCTGCGTGGAGTTAATCTAATGGGAGATTCACATTACTAAACCCCCATAACTAATGGTCAACCTATTTGTGGACAAACTCACAGTGGTCTACCAACAGCATCCACCATGCAATATCCTCAATTAACCATGAGATTCGAACATTCTTGACTATGATCAAGTTATAATCCCATATTCTTAGCCATAGAAAACCATGTTGTCCCATCGACACCAACTTTTTGAGGTGAGCTTTGGCCAATGCAGGGCTTAACCCATCACTGGGGATTGGCCCCCCACCACTTGTTGTAGTGGATATCTCGCGCTCGAAGCATATCCTTGGCGCAGCCATCAGTTGGGGGGTTCTCGAGTGGGGTCGTTTCGAGGACCCCAATGATCAATAATCATGAGTAAATGATTGATTAAGGTACCTGCGTATCCCCATCGCTTAAAATCAAGCACCAATTAAACGCTTGGGTCGCAAAACTTGAGTGCCATGAAAGGGGCCAAGAGTCCGTGACTACTGAAAGGCTGGAAGGCGACCAAATCCAAGGTGTTGAGAGACCTCTATTGCTTGGGTCATGCAAAATGACTTGTAATAATTTGGTTGTCTATACTGTTAGTTACTACAATTTCTGCACATTTCCACGCTTAACTCTCATACCAAAAACAAACCAATTCCTCCCCCAGGATGCCAGCATGAGGTGGTTCGATACTTGGATGCCAGCATCTTGAGAATCTGATATTCTATTCCCAAGGTTCCAGAGCAATTGACGATGGGTTCTCAAACCAAAGCACAATCACCGAGCACAATGTGAGCAATATATCATCAATTTTGGAGGACATTTGCATTTTCTAAATTACACGCACGCAAACCCCAGGGTCAATCACTAGTTTCAAATGATCAAATCATTCGGGAACAAATAGAACAAAGGGCCAGTTTACCAGTCACCAGTCAACCTGTTCTTGCTTTGATCTTTGGGCTTGAGCACGGGCTTGTTGGGAAAGATGATTCGGACCTGGGCGCTGCAGAGCAAGGGTGGCTGGTACTGTGTCAGTGGAGATAAAGGGGTGCTAGCTTGATTCTCGTTTGTATATTCATGTGTGCAAGTAAGTAATCTATGTTTGTGTATGTATATGTTTGTACGTATCCACATCTACATGGATACGCATCATCAGATTGCTACAGTTCACATGGCCACATTTGTAAATTGATCCTATCACTGTAGCCCCCAGGTCACTCACCTGATCAACATCACATTCTAGGTATATAAGGGTCCTGTATCTTGACGAGCACTGGCGCCAGCCACTTCTCAGCACTTCAATGGTGCCAGAACATACAGCCATTGGTCCAAGACAAACCTGCAATGTTTCGGATAGTCTTGAAAAAGCAACCCATTTCTCTGTAGATGTTCCACTATGTTCCTCCAATTTGCGCCCTTCGAGAACATGATGCGATGAAAACTGGGACCCACAAAAAAACCTAAACCATTCCGCGAGAACCATGTGTCGTTATTGAACCCCACCCCCCCGCTGCTTCTCTTTTCTCTCCGCTGGTGGTGCTGGCTGATCACCTGCAGGCACTGCCAGGTTTGAAGACTGCAGACTGATCGTCACAAATTGATCAACTTTGGCCTAGATTACCATCCACCATCGATTCGCTGCCTGATGTACTGGTTAGTTGGTTGATAACCCCTCTCTGCGCAATAATGCGTTGGTTCCATAGATGACCGGTTGATCTGTGAAACGTCCATCATGCAAAGCCCTCCTAAGTAGCTGGGTGATGAGGATATCACAATGCACCATTCAACAAGTGCAATACATAGGCAAATGCTCTGATGGCTGGTTCCCATGCAATCGTTATTCTGCAGGTTGTTGGTATGGCTAGAAATGTATGATGAGTTACGAATTAGCATCCAATGCCTTGTTCCACATCAATTATGCAAAAATATCACGTCCACAATACTTGAAACAACTATATTTATTGATAACCACTGGCTGAATAACAACACATTGCCTTACAGAAGGAAATTTGGAACTCTAACGTCCGACTTCTTGAGAGTTGCAGTAGGTCCCGAAGAAGAGATGCCAAGGGAGAGATGTGCCAGCGTGATGTCCCGGCGCTCGGTGTACATAGATAAGTACAAAAACAGCTTGCTAGCTAAGATGGCTAGTCTAGATAGCAACATAGATAGAGAGGTACATAGAGAGAGAGGCCGATTGATAGACAGAATTGTCAGCCAAACAGATACACAAAGGAGCAGACCCACTTCCAACCGCCTGTAGCTCTTTCAGTTGATTATATAACCATAATCAACCATTGTTGACCAGGTGTGCCCTTCGCTTGACTGGGGGGATGCATCGGGAGACTCATGCGCAACCACTATTCAACACTGGTTGGTATTGTAGGTGACTCCGTGATTCACAATCATGCACCTTCATAAACGATTATTAACCATTGTCTATCATTTTCACCACACGATTATCCATCATTATAAACCATCATCATATAACTACCATTGTTTATCACCAGCTACTCAAAATTGGTTAACCACTATTCACTATACAACCATGATTTACCACTAGCTTCCCGCCATTGGTTGCTCCTGACCTTCCCCAGCAGTCTACTGCTCCTCACCTCTGCCAGCGACTCCAAGGTGCAGGAGCTGAAGTCCTGATGCCACCCCACCCTGGTGACCGGCGACCCAAGAGGACATCCAGCTGGGAAGAACCCACCCCGCCGTTGATGAATCGGATGGGGGTGGCAGCTACTGCGGGACCTACCATTGGGGCGGCTGTATTCAGAAGGAGGGGATGATGGTGATGTAATGAGAAATGATGGCGATGTGACTGTGATGTTGGATTTTTGTTTATATGCATCTGAATAAAAACTAAACAAGAAATGTGTGGTCGTGTAATGGGAAATCCAAAAAGCTTAAATGTTAGACAACACAAAAAATCACGCTAAGATTTGCTGCGGCAAATCTCAACAGCTATGGCAAAATGGGCAGACGTATAGAATTGTGGATCTCACATGTTTCCCTGGTGCCAAGTGGTTCTGAGAATTTCTATTGCTTGGGAAATCTCATCTTTTCGGCTTTCCTTGCAGAGAAATACAACTCGCCAGGCTATCCAGTCCTCAAATTAGTGAGACATTGAGTCATTCAGATTGGCACCCAAATAGCCAATCTAAATAACCCAGTAGCAGCTAGCTAGATCATAACAAACTATGTATATAACGAGTTGGTAGTCGAATCTCTGATCATAGTCAATCAAGCAAGCTTTTCTTTTCTCTGTGTGCACCGCTGTGCTGTACAAATGCTCGTCGGAGCAGTGAGTCAAGTTGGACTGGAGCAACTGAAGCTGAGAGGAATCAGCTTGGAATCAGTTTATGACTAGAATATAGCAGTTCCTCTTACGGATGCCGGAGCCAAAGACACTGCTGCTTCAATTGCTCTTGAGTTCCTTGACCCACAGACCGAGACATACTGTTCCGAAACTATAACAAAATGCGCAACGATGCCACTTCAAGTTGGGCTGCGCTTCCGGCAGTGCATGGTTTGCAACTCAAACATTTTCATGGCTACAAGGAAATCAGCTCATCTTATGGTTACAAGCCATGACACATCGCCATAAACTATCCATTCAAAATGGGAGAGGAGGCCGAGCTTGGCCCCTCAGCGGTGCAGCAGCACCGTCACTTGGGGCTTTCGAAGGTCTTGCCGGGCACTTGCGGCACGCGACGGATCTTCCTCGAGGCTGGCAAGGGGGTAGAAAGGACGAGATGTCCGAATGGCTTTCGTTGCATCCCAATTTTGGGGCATACGGATATAGGATCGGTCTGTATTGGGAGGATGCCTGTTAGTCACCTGGTAAACACGCCAAGAGAAGGAACAAATGACATGTTGACCTGCTCGCGAGAGCTGCTTGGTAGCACAATCTGGTGGGAGAAAGTCTGCAGATTGCCAGAAATGTCTGGGAAGCTTGCGGGAATCGCAAGCTGACCGAGGTGGCTGTACTGAGTTGGGAAGTCGCAGCAACAGCTCACACAAATAAATTGCTTGATACTATTTGATGCTGGTTGATAATGGCTAGTAGTGCTTAATGATGGCGAGTAGTGATTAGCAATGGTTGACAATGGTTGATAATAATAACATTAAGACTGGTCCAGGAAGCTTCATATCCTTTCAGTTACAAGTGAACGCACAAGTCTGGGCAATCGATTTTGAGGACAAATGCAGTCATTGACAGAATAGATTCGGTTAAAATGACATTCTGCAATGATATGTTTATTCGACAGCAACAGAATCTTGAATCGTTAAAACCTACTGGTTAGTATCAACCACTAGCAGTTATCCACCCTTATCAATGGCTGAACCCCAGTTTGCTCTACTGCATCAATCCCAGGTGGAAAAAAGAAGTGGCCACTGCACGCGGATCACAGCACCACCACTTCCCCCAAAGCAGCTCAGCGTCGACTCGTCATAGCCAAACTCTTTGCACTTCTCAATCAACTTTTCATACTCCTGCAGCGCTTCCAAGCCAAGGACTTGATTCCCAGCCACAGCCATGGCCATGATCTGAAGACATGTAACCCGCCAACTTCACCAACGTCCTGCCATTCTCGGTATCTCCTCATAACTCCTCATAGCTCCATGTAATTCCAAAATTGCCCATCTACATCAATCAGAATGGTAGTTCCTACAGCAAATGGTAGCTCCTGGGTAGCTCCTTAGCTCGTTCCCCCGCCATCAGAACGGTACCAGTAGTGCTGGATACTCCTTTCACAGCTCCAAGCAGCTCGCAAAAGCTATCCCTGGCGCCTTGCTGGACACTTCAGGCTGTCGGCTCAAAACCCAGAGGTACGCTCGGTTGGGGTAGCCGATGATGGCCTGAGAATGGGACTGCATGGAAGACCAAACCCACTTGGACGCCCGTGCGGGACCAGGAAATCGACCAGTTTCTGGGATGATCACCATTTTGAGGAGGCCTGTCAGCAACTAGAATTGTTGTGGATGCCAGGAAGGGTGTGTACCAAGTCGAGACCATCGATTTTTCCAGCCAGCTTCTGCGGATCAGTTGTGTTGCTTCCATATGAGGGTGGTTGATGGTTCATCGTGGATGGATCATATGGTCTTCAATGACTGTAAATCACAATATTTTTCTGCCGGCTGATAAGAGATAATGATTCATAATTGATAATGATTGATTAATAAGGATCGATGGATAATGGTGAATCAAGGTCAGGAACTTGCGGGGTTCAGC
>VSDK01013109.1:126493-172274 GCA_009767595.1 Symbiodinium kawagutii
TCAGCAGACCCAAACCAGACAAAGAGATTGGATAATCAACCCTATCCACGAAACTGTGGGGCAATCTCTTCCCCCTTATGTCAAACATCCCTGCTCCCCAAAAGTGTAATCACCCAGGGGTTCCCGCAGCGAGATTATATACCAGTTTCTACTTGTCACAGTTGCAATTGGAAACCGCCTGAAGCAGTCCATCTCCAGAAAATTATTCGCTCTGCAATGCTTCTCTAGTTTTCTCACAACAATATCTGTCCCTCATGGATGTAGCAATTCAGATTGGTCATGAATCTAATCTAAACATTTGGTAAACTCACGGTAATCCACTAGATTTGAGGGTAATTCATTCCTTCTTGGCCCTACTTGTAGCGCTTGTTCTTGTTTAGGCAAGCTTGATAATGATGCTGGATCATTGTCAAGTTGATAGTGTAGTGATTATTGGTCATGATCCTGAATCATCGTTTACAAAAGCCATGGCGATACAAAGTTATTATTGGTCATGTCGTGAATATGTAAGGCTTATTAGTCATTCATGACCTACTTGCTGATGCATGACATGAGAATAGTTCAATCCTTGTGGAAGCCCATCATGACAACACGACTCCCGCCGCCCTTACACCCGCGACCGTGTTGTAGTCATCAGAGCGATCCACGATGATGTAGGGCAGTCTCAGCACCTGAGGCCAGGCCAAATTGCAGGACATGGCCCTTGGAAGGGTTGGCAACTTGATGGCCTATGACTGTTGATAATGAAGGTAACATGATGATCAACTTGATGACTTATGATGACTTTACAGGTAGGTAAACAAATGCAGTTCATAATGAAAGCGACACTGAGAACCGATCTTGAAAATAACAAAAGGGTGCTCAAATTGATGGTAGTTGATGAGTCGTGGTGCAGAAGCTATGGCTTATGGTGGTGTTTTGAAACAATAAGGCCTTTGTGTAGTCTAAAATATAAACTCTTGACCAATAATTGCAACTAACGATGTAAGCTCAATTTTTTGACGCATACATAAGCAACAATGGTATTGCAATTTTGGTACCAATAATGCTCTGGTATTATTGCTACCAATCATCTATTGGTTCTAGTTATGCGTGGTGGTTGGTGACAACAAACAACAAGAAAAAAAGAAAGCACTCGACACCAACAAGGAAACACCCAGAAAATAGAGCGATTTTGATGTTGAATGCCCAGGTGCCATTTCCCTGAAAGTGGTTTATTGGAATTCCCAATCAGTGGATTACAACCCTCGAAGTAACCAACTGGTTTTCCATTCCCAAATCACAAATTTAACTTGGTATAACAAGTGCCATGTTTACATAACAAGAATCCCTACAATAACCAACCCACAATTAGTTACATCGACTGATAACTAGGGTAACTACGAGTTACGCTAGATATAACCACAGTCAATTGGCCTATTCATCAACTTACAACTGGGGAGCATCACTTCGCCAGTCTATACATGTGTACTTTCCAAGCAGGGCGGTGGAATTTCATGTAGAATCAACCTGAGGCATTGCAGGAATACCACGCTACCCTGATTTTGATGCAACACATCCTACCTATTGAGTCGAGATGCTCCGCTCATGGCATAGCCTAGCAGGGGCAACTTGGGAGAGACTCGCCACTCCGCGTTGGTGTCCTGCAGTCGAAGACCGGCCCGGCTATCCGATGAAGCATGACATGATGAACAGGATACCAGCTCAATAGCTGATGCATGGCTAGCTACTAATGACCAGCTGATCAATCATTATCCATCAATAGTTGGTGAGTCATGATAGCTAATGACTGATGAATGATCAATTGTGTGTTTCTCTAAAAAGCATGGGGGACCTTTATGGGGGTCCCACCCCAGCAGCATCCTGGATGCCAACTTTCAGTCAACTGGTCCCATTGCACAGCCGGCAGCATTGCAAAAGGTAAGACATGTTGCAAATGGGTGTAGTTCCAGCCAACATCGACCAACTATCTCAACGTACCAGCGGTATAACCTTTTATTATCACCATCATTAATCCTGGGTACTGATCATGCACCAGCAAAAAGATCTAGCCCACCTTTGATCCACACCCATCCTGTGACGTCCAATAGCTTCACCATGGCTCACCAGAGCGCTCCCGCTCCTTGTTCACCACCCAGCCACGCTGGTAGCTGTCGTTCAAAGGTCCATCCGGGGCGTTCTCATTGAACCTGTTGCTGCGCGCAGCAAACCCATGAGAATCGAAGCAACCGGTCGATGCTTCCCCACCAAGAGAGTTCAATGCTGAGAGGTTATTCTGAGACAAAAGCTACTTGGGGATAGTGGCTGGGGGAAAAATGTGGCTATCCGTCAATGGCACTCCCAGATCCTCAACTGACCGATCAAATAGATAGTGTCATATGTTCAGAGTTTATCTGGGGGCGTTCGTAGAATAGGGAACCCCCGAAATGGATGGTTCATATATTACTTAAAATGATTGATGTTGGATGATTTTGGGGTACCCCCCCTTTCAAGATAATTCAAGAAACCACCATGTATCTACTGTCTCGGAGTTGGTTTAGGGTAAATACACCCTTGGTGCCAATTTTAGCGGGATAGTTGAGCACTCACTCATACCTACAGCCTACAGCACCACTGTGATTATATAGAATGGATGGTGGACACTGCAATCAAAGAACTTCAAAGAGGAAATATAACGGAAAAACCTTGAACAAACCATCAATCAAATCTCTACGGCGACAGGACACGCTGTTCACTCTGCAAAGTGCCTCCGATTTCAAGAAATGCTATGCTTTGTTGTCTTTTGCTGGCAAATTCACGACTCATGCCCATCCGTCTCCTTGGACTTTACAATTAGACCTTCTCCAATCAGACCCCAAAAAATATCACATCCCTTCACATCTCCTGGTAGAAACACAGCCCCCTAAAATCAACAGCTGACTTAGGAGACCCGAGACCCCAAGCCGTGATTCCCGCTGCCTGTAATGCACATCGATGCGCTGTTTGGCTTCATCCCAGGAATAGGTCTCCACCGCATTGTGCGCCAGGTGCTCCTGTCCCCGCTGGACACATGGCACTTTGTGACGGTGCCAAGGTGGATGCCTATCGTACTTACCAAAGCTGGGTTGGCTGGTTGGTTCATAGGCAGCCAACCAGGTGGTAATTATGATGGTAATTAGTTGGCAATTGGTAGTGACTATGAAAGGGCACCTTCCAAAACCTCAAAATCAAGAAAAGCACCTGAAACCCACAGCTGCTCTTGCGAGGGTCGCTTCTCAACAAACAAGCTGCCCCCGCGATCCTTGACCAGCTTCACAGGGATGTGTGCCAAGACATACCTCGGCTAGTTGGCTGCAACTGACTGATTTTACCACAGCGATTGCCGGTGCAGTAGAGATTACAGATTCACCACTCTTGTCCGCCATTGGTCATATGAGAAATATGGGCAAGACCGGTGAATCAATGGTGGTTGTCAATGTTTTGGTGACAACATATGAATGGGTAATGTTACCAATCATTGGTCATGTTGACAACCAATAATACGGTGGCGGTTGCTTATCAACACTACCAACAAATTAATGGAAGATCTGGCCATGGTCAAAACCCTGCAGGGCTACCTGTTTGAATCTCCATGGAATTGCTGGGCCAATCGCAAGCACATTTTGCAACTTACCGCATCCACAATACAAACAGTAGACATGTGGAACTTGTTATGATTGGATAATGCCCAACATGTTGATAATGTGATTGATACAGTACAGGTTGCATATTTCACCGTATACATATATACCCCATACTCCTTGCATTATATATCCCCAATACTTGTATCCGGGCTCTTTCTCTGTCTATTCATTCAAGTACTTGGGCAGACATATGTTTTGCTGGTATCCATCACTGTTGGTCCATCCATCATCACTGACTGTTAACTACTGTTTCAGTTCATGTTTAGCTCTCAACTTCTTGCTAGGGTCTTGGCCCCTCAGGTTCTGTTCTTGTTGTTGTGCAGCGGCTGTGGTTGTTGTTGCTAGTGTCCTCGAATACAAACAAGTACCGACCGTTCTGGACCATGAATTATCATCACCATCATCATCATCCAATTATCATGCTGATTATCATACTGATTATCATACTGATTATCATACTGATTATCATACTGATTAAACCATCACTCACCATCAACAACCGTCATGGTTCATATCAACGATCATGATAAAACATCACAAATCATCGTCAACCAGCACTAGTTGGTTATGAAGCATCATCAACCATTAGCAACCACCATCATTAACATTCACGACCATTCACCATGTGTAGCTTCACGTTCATCAACCACCCTTAGCCATCATCAACCATCATCAACCACCATGGACCGTCATCATCCATGTGGGGCTTCTCGTCATCATCCATGTGGGGGAGACCCGTGGGGAGACCGCCTCTCGTTTGTTGCGCTCATTTCTTGGGGGAGACCCGTGGGGAGACCGCCGAAGCACCATGAGCCCATGAAACGATTGAGCTCCATGGGTTTCTCCATGGCTTGGAGGTTCACCACCTTCGCCATGGCCCTGGCGCCGGCACCATGGAGGTCATAATGATGGCTGCATGATGGTTGAATGATGGCTGATGGCATCTTGATCTTGGTTAAATGATGGTTGATTGATGGTTGATTGATGGTTGATTGATGCTTGATAGGTAATGATAATTGATAATAGCTCATGGTGGTAGAACGATGATTAAATGATTGCTTAAGTGATGGTTATTTGATGGTAAATGAATCAATGAACTTTTTTGTGTGGGTTTGTGTATCAGGCAGAGTTCATCTTCAAAATCAGCATGATCAGGCTATGGCTGCAGCTCAAAATCAGCGAACCACGAGGTGATCCACAATTGCATCTTGATATCATCATCAACAGAACTTGGTCAAGCCACCCTTGAGCCTGATCATCAAGCATGATGACAAGGGTGGATCTACAAGCATAGCCAACTAGCTGTAGTTGTTGCTTCCAGTCGGAATATGGATCTTGCCTCTAAACAAGGCAATTGCAGTGTACCCGGCAAAAAGTGAGCACGCTCTTCACACTGATGGTTTGTTTGGAATTCAGGATCAACAGCAATTGACAAGGTGAAATTGAAAATGATCAAGTGACATTGCTTACCGGATTGATATCCAAAATCATCAAAGACATTCAAAAGTACTTGTAGAATCCACCAACTTACCACGTATCCCATGCCCAACCTATGCCCTTTGGCGCCTGGAACTTAGACCCATGAGGAACGGCGTGGACAGCATCAGCAGCGTCATCCCGCGACGCCCGCGAACGGTTCGAAGGGAGCTCGGCACCATGGCGATCAAAGCTTGGACAACCAGCTACCAGTTATCAGCTACCAGGGGTTGCCAGTTGGGGGCTGCCAGTTACAGATGGGTAGTTGGCAGTTAGCAGTTGCAGCTGGTTCTGTTTGATTGCCATATCCACTTGTGATTCTATGGAACGAAAATCTGGAGAACATCTGGATTGGAATCGTTGCGAGCCGTTGTGAGTAGCCATCAACGATTTCTTTGGCACTGCTTGCAGGGAGTGTGCTCATGCTAAGGCTTAACTTTAGAAGCTGCGCAGTCCAATTCAGGTCCCAAAGGCACAAGTCCAAATACATGACCCAAACTCAGCCTCAATTGAAAGTTTAAGAGATTCAACAAGTGTGCAAATTCAAGCGACCAGATTCAACTGAGATGTTTTGGCTTCAAGGACCAACAAAGAGATGTCGAGTCCATTAGATTCGAGATTTCAAACGTTTCCTGTAGAATCCAAGACAGTCGCCATCATGGACCATAATTGACCAAGCGCTACTCACTTCTCTTTTTGCCAGTGATTCTTGTAACGGAGCTGCCCCTCCTGGAATGTAAGCTCGACCCCCCAGCGGCGCCGCACCGCCGACTGCAGGCGCGCCTGGACGTTGAAAAAGATTCCGCTGGGAACTGCTGGTGGTGCGTTTCTTTGTCAAAGGAGTTTAGAGGGTAGACTACATCAAACAGGAGAATACTATGTGCAAAATTGTGCATATTTTGGTATTTTTCCTTGTCAACATCAAACAGTAATCTCAAAGTGGCTTGTCAGCAGGAGAATATTATGTGCAGCGTCAACGAACCAACATAGATTCATAGATCAAATTATGATTCCTTCCTGAACATTACAAGGCCATGTGTGCAGGTTCTTGATTCAAAGATGAAGATATTCCCTAACGAACTGCATCCCTAACGAGTCGATCCCTGCACCTTCACCTTGATCCCTGAGTTGCTGTAAGAAGAACAGCAGCAGTGGTAGCCACGGGTAGCACAACAGACAAAGAAACCAACAAATCGGCAAAATGAACAAAAAGAACAAAAACACAACCAACCTTCAACCAAGAACCAAGACTCAAGAACAAATCACCAACCAACAACAAAAACCATCCAACAACCAACCAACAACCAACCAACAAACCTCAAACCATAATAAACCATAATAAACCATAACCATCAGCTGAAAACTCCTGGATTTCTCCAAAGCACCAAGTCCAAAGAGTCCAAGCCCAGCTCATCCAGCTGCGCTGCGTCATCCAGCACCACCTGTGCTTGGGCGGCTTGGTGGAGCGAGGCACTGAGGTGGGCGCAGGTGCCCATCAAATACCAAGGTGCCAGGGGAGATGGATGAAATTGTGTGTTTTTACATATCATTCAGGTATGTCATCCAGATATGGCATCCAGATATGGCATCCAGGTACGATTTTATATTTGAACAGTTTGAGTTGTCGCGGTTTGACTTGAAACGTGTTCTGGTTTGCTTGTCAGAGAGTTTTGTGGGATCGATCTAAAATTTGAAAGCACCAGCCGGACCCTGAACAGAAATTACCGGATCTGAAGGCACTGCTACTGCTGTTGGAGCTACTGCTACTGCTACTACTATCACCACCACCACTACTAATACTACTACTAGTATGTAATAGCACTACTGCTTTTCCTTCTGCTGCTACGGCTCCTACATGTCATCTAAAGGTACATGGCCAGCCTCACCCAGCGTCTCTTTGAGGAAGTCTCGAACCGCGGGCAGATCACCTTGCACCAAGCCCCTGGGGGGAAAGACCAACTATTGCTACCCATTCAACACCATCAACCATCAGTCATCATGAAGAACCACCACCAGCAAAGATTCACAATCAAGTAAAGCTATTTCCAGGGGAAAAACAGCATAAACCACTAGTAAAGACAAGATCCGCAATTATCAACGACAACCATCAAGGCTTCATGGCCTCAACTGCCAGGGTGGCATCTTACCATCTCTTAACGACACGACCAGCAAGGCTGCGGATGCCCTGAGTCGGCTTGACCCTGAGATCCGTGCTGCTTCCCTCCGGCGCAGCTCCGGCTGACCTGGCTCGATGAGAAGCCATGGTGTGTGCAACCACCAGTGGCGTGGCAGATGTTGGGAAAACTGGCCATGACTGGGGATAGTTGGTACAGAAGTTTAGAATTGTAAGTATATAAATAGAGACAGAGAGAAATAATGTGGCTGTATATCTGCGAGTGATTGGGGTACGTGTGTACACATATACGTACCAAGATCTTGCAAAATAGATCCGTGCTTTCCCCCAGTGACCTTGGAATACCTGCCTGGCAACATTATGTGACTGCTACATCTATAGCTCCTGGGGCTGGGTGGTGCTACCCCCAACCGCCATGGCTCAGCATGCCCAAGCCCTATCCGCCGACCCCGGTGCCTCACCACTGCTTCCACCAGCCGCTGCAGGGTGAGCTCGGCCTCCAGCAGCTCACCCAGCGGCAAACGCACGGAGAAGCGCTTCCTTAGCCGCGCGAAGGAAGGGAGGAGATGCCGATGGATGGCTGTGGATCGTGATGGTTGAGCAGGCCATGACTAGCCAAAGTTTCGTGATGGTTTGGCACAGCTACTCATGGCTACGCACGGTCAACCATGGTTCGAAATGTTCAAGAAATGGTTCATGAATGGTTGATCAGAGCTGAGGTCTCATTGTGGTACATGAGTTTCACTCATCATAGATGAACCAAGTTGAACCACAACTTAGCGTTGCCACACCTCACGGTGGTGCTACCCATGGTGCCACACCCCTCGTGCCACCAAGGCGCTCCAGGCGCCGTGACAGCTGAGCCAACTCCAAGGAGTCCAAGTGCAGCGCAACCGACGCGTCCACCTGCCGTAGCGGAGGGTGAAGCGGCCGTGGTCACAGGGGTGACTTGAACCCAGCTTCGGGTTTAACCGGTTTAACCAATGACTAATGGTGGGTTCAACCCCAAGGCTAATGGTGAATGATTTAACCATGGCTTGGGGTTTAACCCTGGCTAATGGTTTATCCCATTTAACCAATGGCTAATGGCGAATGATTTAACCATGGCAAATGGTGGGTTCAACCAATGATTAACTAATGGTTCACCGTGGTGCAGGGTAACCTGAACCGATGGTGAAATTTGGTGAACCACCAGGGGAACCAGTGGTGGTTTGAACTCCAATGGTTCATGCTTTTACTCAATGGTTTACCTGTGTCACTACACCAAGGCAACTTAAGCTATTCTTAGCCTGTTGGTTCACCCTTTGAACCTGTTGGCCAAATGGTAAATTGGAACCTGCTTGGCAAAGCTAAACCATTTCTTTGTTGTAGGGTGAATAACCGCCAACAGCCAACAGGTGAATGTATGGCTGTGGATGAAAGGCTCCATCGAGGGCCCTCCGCTCTGAACCAATCCCCAAAATCAGGAAGGACTTGCTGGGATGTGAAGTGCAGCCCTTTTTTGGGTATATCATAGAGGTTCATAAGCTAATTTTGGGCCATATGTAAGTTCATCCATTGGACCTGACATGAGGCCTCGTTGTGCTACCAGATACAGTAACGTACAACTAAGAAGTCAAGTGTGGTTTATCATGGAGTCAAATGTTTTCATGGTTGGTAAGCTAAGCGCATGTGCGTGCTGGTCGATCCCCCTCCCTTGAGGAATATGCAACGGCAGTTTTCAATCTGAAATATGGTCAATAGGATGTGCGTATATAGACAACGGATATTTGGGATATGAATGTAATCAGACCACGATACACAACAAATCTTGATACGCAGTGGACCCTGGAACTCTACAGCTGGCTGCTCCTGGCTGATGCTGGTTGATATAGATCGGCTAGATATGCTGCTTGATTGCGAGAAATGCGTCCCGGATATCATTCAAAATCCATCGGTGATCTAGATCCTTGGACAACCAATTCTCAGAAATGCCCAAAATTCATGCGGTGTACCAATGTTGGGCATTGTTGTTCCTCTTTAGTCTCAAATGACCTTTGGTTGTTAGCTCATCAACTATTGCTTAATTCTATGTATAACCTCTATTGTTGCAATTTTGTCGTTTCTTGATGATGATCAACCACCATTTACCAACATCATCAACCATCGTTCAAGCCCTGTTCAACTACTACGACAGGTCCTGTCTTCACCACTGGGCCTCGGTCACGTCCATGTTCTGCAGCTCCTTCCGAAGATAGCTCTCCACATCCCCGGCGGCAACAGAACGAGGTCCAGATGCCTGCGATTTCCAGGGAACCGGTTGCACTGCCAAGCGAGGTACCTAGAGGGATGTTCACTGCAGTCTGGTGATTGTGAACTGACTCGTCAATCCTCATGACCCATCATCAACCATCACAAACCAACACAAACCATCACTAATCATCACCAACCATCACCACCCATGAACAACCACCACCCACCACATTTTGAGACAACTCATGCAAATGAGCAGGCAATTGTTAACCATCATTCGGTATCGTTGTCAGGTACCCGACAAGCAACTTGTAACCACCATCACTATTAACCACGCGTGATATCTAATAATTGATCATTCACCATGATTAAGTGTTTGCCACCAAGCTACCTTATCATATAACCAGTCATAATCATCATTCACCACTGTCAACAGCTTGCTACTTGATCCATTCCCCACCTGCGGCGAGTTGTCCTCCGACGAGCAGGCGTAGCGGATCATCACAGCAACACCTGCCAAAGCCCAACCGCCCAACCCAGTCCCGTAGCCATCTCATAGCCACTCCCAAGCCAAACCTATCCCCATCCCTAACCACCACCCCCATCCCAACCTAAGCAGAACCCCAAACCCAGCCCAACCCCTGGTGCCCACCCCGAGTGCCATCCCTTCCACCTTGGTTTTCCAGGTCTGCTGGGCGCGCATCCTTCACCAGGCCACAGATCTTCGCACCTCTGGTGGTGTGAAACGCCAAGACCTGCAGCGGTGCTGGGACCCCTCCCCCGGGGATCACCCACCTGGACACGCCATGAAAGCTGCTTGATCCAGTGGGGTGCAAGCCACTTGTTTTCAACCCCGGCAGGTTTCAAGCAAACCAGTTCAACCGCTCCACCCGCTCTTCTCCACCTGAATGGCCTACCCTGTTTGCCATTCTTCAAATCTTGCAAGGCTCAAAAGAAACACCATCTGTTGCACTGCTTCTGTCCCCTATTTATAAATGGTCTATCTGTTGGTCTATTTTGGTCTATTAATATAAAAGTATCTATGAATGTATGTATTTACTTATTTGTTCAATGATTTGTTTACTTACGTGTTACATATTTTGATGATTTTTAATGTCGAAGTTACTTGAAATGATCGCTTTGGGATGCTTGGGGCATAGCCAAATCTACTCACAAATCCCTCGCCGGCCTTGTCAGAGAGCTCTCCAGCCTCATGTTTCCTGGCACTTTCGGATTTTCAGGGGATGATCCATCGAAACAAATTCCTGTAAAAGGGGGCATTGAATGGTCAAAAAAAAATGTTGTTTTTTCAAGTTTTTGGATCATTCTCCGGTCCTCATGATTCCATCGTAGAATTGAATGGTCCAAAAAAATCATGGGAAGGCAAGAAATATCAGTAATTCTGATTGATTCGCAACTGTTGGGATTGTGGAAGTGCAAATTCAAGGTTTATGCGTTTTTTGATCAATGTAACCTCCCGGAAAACATGGCAGGTCAAACTGTTGAAGCATAGCCCGGAGCAGGAGATAGTATCGGCAAAGGTCATGAATCATGAAGATCTCACAATCGATAATATGAGTTACGGGCAAAATTATCGTAATTAATCCAAATTGTGGTGACCCCCTATGGGCCTATGGGCTATGTGCTGCTCCCTAGCGGCCCTAGCGGCTATGCAGGTTTCAAGCCATTTTCAACATGACTTTGGTCATAAAGTACTTTTGTGGGATACTCATTTAATGCATAGTCCATACGGATCGGTGTCGTGTGTTCGCAAACCAACTGTACGGCTGTACGGTCAGCTACCTCACTGCAAAGCCCAAGTGTAGCAAATGAAGGATGACCATAGCCACAGTCCGATTCGGTTCCCCAACCTTCTATTTCATGTGTGGCTGACCCACACCACAAGTTCATTGCAAAAGAATCACCAGCCACAGTGAGGGCCTGACGGTTGGTTCCAGCCGTTGGTTTAGCTTATGCTGAGCACCTAGCTCATGCGACATGGACATTTGTCAGCTCAAGGTCCCCACCCCTGGAACATCATGGAAGCCCCGGTGCCGCGGCTTCCTGACATAGTCCTCCATGCCTCAGCTAGGGAACTTTCCCAACCAGCTCCCAGCACCGGCTGAACCATCACAGGTCACTGGATGCCACGGCTCTAACCACAGTTGGGAAAAGAAACAAATGAGCATCCTGAGTGGGTTGTTCAAATTGGCATCTGATGATTGTATGATGATGACAACCATCATAGGATGTGTAGATAGAACCGTCAAAGGATATGAACCCACTTAGTACGTTGAGATTTGTTGGACCATATCCATCTACAACATCCCCATGATCTCTATCCAAATCGCCATGGTGCAAGCTGGGATGTGTCACCACCCTGGTCACGCTAGTGCATGACCTCCCACCCAGGAGTCCTGGTTTAGCAGAGTCTCTCTATACGTTTTAGATGAGGCCAAGACATTTAATATGTCAAGGGGAAAGGGGTCCCCGACTTCATCTGCCAACCATAGGGGGTTGCTTCCCATACCCAGCCGCCATACCCATCTGACCAAGCTTCTACCTCTCACCTGCTACCGAAACCCTCAACCCCTTACCATTTCCTGAGAGGTTCGGTGGTGCTCCGCTTGAACGACTTCAGCCATGCCCCTGCCACGCAACGAAACGGACATCCAGGTTGCGTTCACCAGAAGCCGCCCAGCCGCCACAACGGCTCAAGCCCACCATGCCAACCTTGGCATCAAGGGATGGAGCTGAGATTCTTTTGTAAGGCGTGGATTTAGGAAGAAAGATTAACACACAAATATAGTGATGCAGGTGTATATGCAAATATGTTTTGTAATCATATATTGCGATATGCTGATATATTGTGTATAAGTACATGTTCAGTTGATTGGCATCTGTATTCAGGTGAAGATTTGTACGTTGATGTGCAAAATTATGTGTTTGTGTTTACGTGTATGGACATGTGCACATTCAAGAAAAGGATAGGCAAGCAGTAGCGGACTGACAAACTGCTATCGCCCTGCTCGGTTCTTTCTAGTGCACCTGTGAACCAATGTGACTGGACTGCTTTACCAGGCGCTCAGGAATGCATCAAAATCAAAAGTTATCAAATTTCTTATCATTTTCTCGGGTCACGGTTGTATTTCTTCACTGAGTTTATTGGAGTATAACTGCAACAAAAGATACCAAACTCCAACTACAACCAGCAAAATAGATTTGAAAAAGACCAGGGCAACACTAGCAACAACAATAACAAAAGGACAACGGCAGCAACAACGACAACTGCAACAACAAAAGCAGCAAGAATTACTACAACAAAGGCGAAAACAACATTGACGGCTGTAACAACCAGAACGACAACTACAGCAACAACGACTACTATCATGACCACCTTTTCTACAGCTGCTACTAACACTACCACTGCCACTCCTACCACGGCCACTACTGCTACTGCTGCAACTGCTACGGCCATGGGCGCTGCTACTGCTGCTGCTACGACCACTGCTACCACCACCATGACTACTGCAACTGCTACAACAAATATCAAAAACGCAACCTACAATTAACAACAGAAGTCCAGCAAACAAACAAAACCGACTGGCAGACTGACCAACAACCCCAACAACAAGATCCCGGAGAAGAAGAATCAGAAAACAACCACAACAACAAGATCAACCACCACCACCAGCCCACCACCACCACCCCACCAGCACCACCACCACCACCCCACCAGCACCACCATAAAAAACCGCAACAACAACAACAACAACAACAACAACAACAACAACAACAACAACCAAGGCAACCATAACAACCAGCCATGATGGTTGGCATTAACGGCTAAAAGCTAAAGACACACCCCCAAACACCCAAGTTGCTCCCGGATGTTCCACGCGCTGCAGCTGCCGGACGAAGTCGCGGAGCCTGGGAGAGATATGATCGTCCCTTCACCCAGACCCTTAACTCCCTGAACCGGGCAGTGGTATCAAAGAAGGCCAAGTAGGTTTAGAATACTAACTTGATCAATGTAGCTTCACAATACTTGGATATGCTAAGTATGGTTGTAGATGGTTGTAGGGGTTAGTCCACCTTCCTTCTGGGGCTACTTACAATGGTTATATCCCATGAAACTAACCCCAACTGCACCTCCAAGCACCCAACAAACCATCAGTCACCCAACCACCCAGCCACCCCCAGTGGATCCAAGTTCACAGCGATTGTGCCGAGGTGCATTGCCCCAACGCCTGGCGCCTGGCAGAGCGAGCTGAGCCATGAGCCATCATTGACCGTCGTTGTGTACCATCATTAACTCATTAAGTCATTAAGCATCATGATGATGAGGAGGAGGATGATGATGATGATGAGGAGGAGGAGGAGGATGATGATGATGAGGAGGAGGAGGAGGATGATGATGATGAGGAGGAGGAGGAGGATGATGATGATGAGGAGGAGGAGGAGGATGATGATGATGAGGAGGAGGAGGAGGATGATGATGATGAGGAGGAGGAGGAGGATGATGATGATGAGGAGGAGGAGGAGGATGATGATGATGAGGAGGAGGAGGAGGATGATGATGATGAGGAGGAGGAGGAGGATGATGATGATGAGGAGGAGGAGGAGGATGATGATGATGAGGAGGAGGAGGAGGATGATGATGATGAGGAGGAGGAGGAGGATGATGATGATGAGGAGGAGGAGGAGGATGATGATGATGAGGAGGAGGAGGAGGATGATGATGATGAGGAGGAGGAGGAGGATGATGATGATGAGGAGGAGGAGGAGGATGATGATGATGAGGAGGAGGAGGAGGATGATGATGATGAGGAGGAGGAGGAGGATGATGATGATGAGGAGGAGGAGGAGGATGATGATGATGAGGAGGAGGAGGAGGATGATGATGATGAGGAGGAGGAGGAGGATGATGATGATGAGGAGGAGGAGGAGGATGATGATGATGAGGAGGAGGAGGAGGATGATGATGATGAGGAGGAGGAGGAGGATGATGATGATGAGGAGGAGGAGGAGGATGATGATGATGAGGAGGAGGAGGAGGATGATGATGATGAGGAGGAGGAGGAGGATGATGATGATGAGGAGGAGGAGGAGGATGATGATGATGAGGAGGAGGAGGAGGATGATGATGATGAGGAGGAGGAGGAGGATGATGATGATGAGGAGGAGGAGGAGGATGATGATGATGAGGAGGAGGAGGAGGATGATGATGATGAGGAGGAGGAGGAGGATGATGATGATGAGGAGGAGGAGGAGGATGATGATGATGAGGAGGAGGAGGAGGATGATGATGATGAGGAGGAGGAGGAGGATGATGATGATGAGGAGGAGGAGGAGGATGATGATGATGAGGAGGAGGAGGAGGATGATGATGATGAGGAGGAGGAGGAGGATGATGATGATGAGGAGGAGGAGGAGGATGATGATGATGAGGAGGAGGAGGAGGATGATGATGATGAGGAGGAGGAGGAGGATGATGATGATGAGGAGGAGGAGGAGGATGATGATGATGAGGAGGAGGAGGAGGATGATGATGATGAGGAGGAGGAGGAGGATGATGATGATGAGGAGGAGGAGGAGGATGATGATGATGAGGAGGAGGAGGAGGATGATGATGATGAGGAGGAGGAGGAGGATGATGATGATGAGGAGGAGGAGGAGGATGATGATGATGAGGAGGAGGAGGAGGATGATGATGATGAGGAGGAGGAGGAGGATGATGATGATGAGGAGGAGGAGGAGGATGATGATGATGAGGAGGAGGAGGAGGATGATGATGATGAGGAGGAGGAGGAGGATGATGATGATGAGGAGGAGGAGGAGGATGATGATGATGAGGAGGAGGAGGAGGATGATGATGATGAGGAGGAGGAGGAGGATGATGATGATGAGGAGGAGGAGGAGGATGATGATGATGAGGAGGAGGAGGAGGATGATGATGATGAGGAGGAGGAGGAGGATGATGATGATGAGGAGGAGGAGGAGGATGATGATGATGAGGAGGAGGAGGAGGATGATGATGATGAGGAGGAGGAGGAGGATGATGATGATGAGGAGGAGGAGGAGGATGATGATGATGAGGAGGAGGAGGAGGATGATGATGATGAGGAGGAGGAGGAGGATGATGATGATGAGGAGGAGGAGGAGGATGATGATGATGAGGAGGAGGAGGAGGATGATGATGATGAGGAGGAGGAGGATGATGATGATGAGGAGGAGGAGGATGATGATGGTAGTGGTTGTGGTCAAGATGGTGCTGTTGATGATGATAGTGGTGGTGGTGATGGTGATGGTTCTTCGCACGGAAGTGCTCAAAAGGCTCATACACCTGCTGATCAATCACCGCCGCAAATAGCCGACAAAGAAAACAACTTATTAAACATCGCGAAAGGTGGCGATCACTAATCACAACAAAAAACACATAGATTACCAACAATGCCATTGAATATAACTAATATCTGCCATTGAATGATCATGAAGAAGCGTAACCCAACAATTGTGCTCATGGCATCTCATGGCCATGTGCAATGGTGATTCTTCTTCAGCGGGAAGCCGCCCAGAAGCTAGAAGCGCCTCTGGCTGAGCGTGCAGGGCAATGATTTGCAACCTCGGACACAGCTCATGCCATCAAATAAGGTCCTTCTCAAGTAAGCAACAACTCAGGACTGATGAGCTGTGTTCAACCCTTTTGTCAACTAAGCTGTGCAACTTGGTTCCACTTGACGGCCAATGGTGGCTAATGACACTCCCATTCTGCAACCGCCCAGCTCTCCGCAAGTCTTTTCCTGTTCGCCACCCAAATCTCGGGTAGCCACCAAGACCCAGCAACATCAACATCCCCCAAGCAACATTACCCAAGCCAAGCCAGGCCAAGGAGGGCCAAGCCAGGCCAAGCAGGGCCAACCCCCCGGTTCCCGCCCCCACAAAGCCACAAAGGTCCTTGCGGCGGCTGCGACACCTCTGCCGACAGCGCGGGCGCTTCACCACCCGGCAGCTGCGTAGTGTAGATGGCCTAGGGAGCGATGGCCAAGGGGAACCATGGCCTGCTGGGTGTGTTCAAGTCACCGTCCTCAGTCAACCATCATTGAAGACTAAGCCCATCCTTTGACCGTCTATCCATTTGCAAGCATTTTTATAAACCGTTATCAACCAACTACCCATTGTCAACCTCACTATTAACCATTAACCACTATCACCCACCAATGGTTTAACCAAAACCATTAACATCCATTAAAATCGGTCACCATCCAGTAACCATATCAAATATATCGTTAAATCCTTCACCATCCTTCGGCAGCCACCATTCACCAGCACCAAAATCATCACCAAGATGCTCCCAGCAGCTGCGGTTCCGCATCCAGGCTCTCCGCCACGAAGTTTCCGCAGGGCGACAGGTGCATGCGCTGCGATAAGGTGCTGCGGGAGGCCTGGTGGCTGCTGCCATGGGGGCGTTACGGGTGGGTGGGTTGGAGATGGTTGGGTGGTCATGGTTGGGTGTTCATGGTTGTGGTTGGGTGGTTGGGTGGCTGGGTGGCTGGGTGGTGGATGAACAAGCATAGTATGCATATATCATGGATAATCAAATCCACTAAGTATGATTGAATTGTTGATTGAATTGATGGTTGGTGAACAGATGGATGATGTTTGGACAAAGTTGACAGCTAAGCACTAATTCCACTGGGTTTTTGCCAAGAGGCTGGTATCCGGGTACACCTGCTGTCTTCTCAGCTCATGATCGTTTCAAAAGACTCCCATATTGACCAATTATGTTCATGACTACCCAGTCCTTGGGAGACCTATACTGCATACTACTCTAGATCACTTCTGTAAGTGAAATCAGCACAAACATAAACAAAATTCCTCCCATCTTAACCCTCAAAACATCTGGGATATTCTCCAACCTCACCCTGTCCCAATCTCTTGGAACCATGACATCCCTGGGGCCTCTAAGGCCTTACCCACATTGGCACGGCACTGCAAGGCTTCCAACGCATCCAAATCCGCCAGCTCCGCCAGGCGAATGCGAAACGGAGACCTCGGCCGCGGTTTCATGAAGGATTTCTTCTCTACCAGCAGCGGTTGCTGTGAGTGGTGTTTCCAAAACTGAACAAATTCAAAGCTCAGTTTGAGTCCAAATCGTTTTTGAAATTTGTTTGGCTTTGCCCTAGACTTGGAACATCATGAGGGGACTTAACCACCATCAAGCGTTAACAAGGGACTTTTCACCATCCCTATTTCTGGGAGATCATCTTTGGGGGGCGGTCGCGTACCATCCCCATGGAAACATGACTTTAGTTCATGTTGGCGCTATATAAAGGTGCTGTGACTAATGGTCGACAAGTCGTGGACATCCATCACTGGTTACCCATTGATCCCCCATCAAGCATGCAGTGACAGCAACTACCCGCCCTCCGATGGCCTCTTGACGTGCTGGTTCATGATGCGACAATACTCACCAGATTCCTCGGACAGCGCTGGATGTGGCCTTGTCGCATCCAAAGCGCTAAAAGTGATGAAGTTTCTGTGGGAATGAGGCCTACAAGGATATAGACAGCACGCCTGTAAATTCAACAGGCCTCTATACACATATATTTTGCGCATACACATTTCTTTATATCTTTTTTTGTTTATTTATTGATGAAGGAAAAAACATATATATATATATATATATTATTCTATATTGATATGTGTAGTTAAATATACATATAAATAAAGATATATATATATATTGTATACAAATAAATTTGATTCCTTGATCCTAATTGTAGGTACCGTTACGATGTTTGTGATTGCATTTTTGATGTACCATGCTCAAATATGTGTATAATATACCTGTATCCTCATGAGGCCATCCAACAGACCCGGCTGAGCATCCATGGCGGCAAGTCAGAATATGTCAGAATGCGCTACACCTGGGAACCAACACTGCTTCCTGTTCAGGATCGCGCAAGTTGACGACGCACCTGTCATGCAATCATGCTGCCACCATTCGGTTCGGCCACTCCTCGTAGCACCCTGAAAGAAATTGGCTCCTTAAGCCCCTTATCAACCATAGTGCACGGCCAGCGCACCTTCCACTGATGCTACTGGTATCACTGCCACTGATGCAGATCTAGTTGGCTCCACGGGTGCGGTTGACTCACAAGCATTCACGCCATAGCAGCATGTGTAGCGCGCTCGATTCAATGGTGCGGTGATAAAAGCAGTGATATATGATAGTGAATGTGATTAAAGCCTGCCAAATTCATCCATGTGGACATGATCTAGCCGTAGATGTGTCCTACATGATTTCCCAGTCCATATATAAATGGGTGCTTTGAGGTGGGTCAGGCCCGTCGACTGATCTGAGAGCCGACATTGCCATGACATACATAATGTCATCTAGGGAGCTTCAGGGATATGTATATCTATGACAACTACCCATATGCAAATGCATGTATAAACATAAACATAGATATAAATATAATTCAAATATAGATATAAATATACATATAAATAAACATATATATATATACATATATATATATACATACATATGCTTACTATCGTAATTTATACAACAACAGCCTTGACATGTCATTTGGAATTTGAAATAAATCTCAAGCAACATCTGCACACACATGTCACGTCATTTTCCATTATCCTTTGAAATGACTACTTAACAGCCACAAACAGTCGCTGCAACCAATCCACGGTCGCCCCAGGCACTGGATAAGTCTTGAGCTTGGCCTCCACCGCGCAGCTGAAGAGTCCTTCCAGTAGCGGTCGCTGAGCGGCTCTGGGTTCCAACTCACCGGTGGTAGAGGTGTCCATGAACCAATGGGTAACAGCAAGGGGGGCCGAAGAGGTAAGCAATTGGAAGGGGTACCAACCAATAAGCATCAGTAGGATGTAATAGATTCAATGATCAGTATTGGTTGTAAGCCATAGACTATCTTAGTTGGGAACAATAACAAGCAACAGTCATTCTTGGGCACCACTATTGTTTAAATTGTTAGGATAAAAGTCACACGCAACTGCAAAAGGATGTGAGTTAAGGATACACTTCTAAGAAATGTAGGACAGCATGACCTACAGGTAGAAGAACTCACCTGTAAGGCCACGGAGATCAGGGCTCATGATGCTTCATGATTTTGAAAGCAGGATAACTGGTCCTGCTTTTTTCCAGTGAAACCTTGACCACTGATTAGATCAACATCCCTATAAGTGCCTGCCCCGGGGCTCCTGCTTGGGCCAAGGCCATGCAGAAAGCCTTAGGCGGCACCAAGTACTGCCGCGACAGGGCTGCCTCAATGTCGAAGTGGAAAGAGACCTCGGGGCGCGGGTCGCGGGGATGGATATGCCAAGGAGATATGACAAAAATAATCCCTAGAGTTCATCAATAGTTGAGTACTCATGATGGTAACCCTATGGTTCTTGATCCCTGGGGTTCCACTAATAAGAGCCACTGTGAACCTCAAGGGGGAATGGATACTCCCTTGATCATATCGATCAGCTGATCCCTGATATTGCGGATCGACCAAGGGTAGCAACCCGAACCGTGACACTGCACGCGCGGAGGGCAAGCACTGTTGGATTTTGACCGGCTGAGCTTCCACCAACTTTTGGTCCCAAGGGGAAAAAGTGGTGACAGTGATGACAATCGAGACAGTCTTTTGATCAGACTCTTAGTGCCAATAGATCAACAACGTAATAATGACAAGACTGATCATCAAATCAAGTTGCATGAAAAGAATGTGCGTGGATGCATGTCAAGATGCTCTGGCTGCGAAGCCATAACCAAAGGCAATGGTACCACATCTTGGTCAGCCCAGCAGTAGCATGTCTCCAAGGGGCATTGTCGTTGAAGTGCTTCCGTGTAGTTGCCACATCCAGCAACATTGCCTCTCACAGCGCAAGGTGCTCATGCCATGGGATGGGTGGGCGTGCGCCAAGATAGCAACGAGGTGATTGAGCAAGCGCCAATACCAGGGGAAACCTGTTGTCAGGCCGCTTTCCAATCGAGAAGGTGTCACCATCAGCCAATCGTGAAACAATGTGCAATAAGCGGTTTCGACCATGAAACATGCTTATTAACGTGTCATCACAAGATGATATGATATGGTATGGTAAAGAAGGTTACTCCTTGCTGATATGGGAATCTACGAATCCTTGTTCGCATGGCAGCTGGTGATTGCCGCCTAGCATTTGGTCTATCAGGGCTTTCCCGGCTCCAAAATCCTGATTCCCCAGCTATCCATGTGCGCATATCCAATAGGGAGGTGGGCAATCATCATTCCCAACCATCATGAAATCATGATCATCATATCTTTGATTAAGCAACCAAAATCAACCATCCTTAATTACAGCAACCGTTATTGACCACTGTCACTTATCATAGCCATCCTTACATCCACTATTAAGCCTTCATCATTACCAAGCACAAAAACAAACCACTGTCCTACCCCGGATTCTCACGAACCATCACCACCCTCTGAAAAATCTCCCTCCCCACTGATCCACCTGACCCAAAAAAAGGGACGACCCACTGAACTTCCAGGGCATCACCGGTGCAACCTGCCGGCGCAACCCGCCACTCCCTAGGGCTTCAGCACCCCTCCCGGTCACACGGCTCGGCCTCCAACAAGCACAGGCCGTGCAGTGTCTCCTGCAGCACCTGCGACCAACGACTCAGATGTTCCACCAGCGACTGGTATACGTCCTGGGGCAAGGTCCGGGGGCACCAGGGATCCAGGTGGTGGACCCCAGGGCCGAGCTTGAAGCCATCAGGACCTCAATGCCGTTGTTGAGCCAAATGGTTGAAGCCATCCCAGGAGGGATCTAGACACCCAAGATTTGAAATGAGCAATGGATGTTGGCGGGATATTTGTCCAACTTGAAACGTTGGGAATGCCATGGGATGCCAAAAATTGCTACCTGCGGAAAAAGGATGGCACAGTGAATCGCTAACTATGAGTAGGGGAAAGTATTAGGTTTCTCAGCTCCCATGTCCCCAGAGCCACAACTTCCAGTCAAGGTACCAGAAGGGGAACAACAAGCCCCACCAACCAGCAACCTCATTTTGTCACCAACAATAGCCGGAATATACCAACAACTTCTGGCTTATGATTGTGCCAACCAAAGTTTGCTCAAATGGTGGTTTCTCAACATAGGGGACCACCAAATCATCCAAATCATTAACCATTCACATTAATAACCCAACCATATTTTTGGGGGTTCCCTATTTTTAGAAACCACCAAATATGACACCCCCAACGAACTTTCACTGGGGCAAGCACCACCGGCTGTCGCACCACCGCATGACCCGTCCTCCGGCGCAATGGACTGCCCATGGCTGTCCAGGTACGCGCTCTCCCCAAAGCACTCGCGGACGAAGTGCTGCACTGCCGCGCCTGCGGTGCATGGTGATCTGCCGCTACCAGCAATGATGCGTTACCAGAGTTGACCATCATGGACAGTTATGAACCACTAGCAATCATCAACTCATCATCAACTAACCGTTCCTACCAACTAGCCATCAACTTACTCTTAGGTAACCAGTCTTAACCACTATTAATCATCATTTACCATCAATTAACCATCAACTGACCAGTATTAGTAATCATCAATTCACCATTGTTAACCATCAACTGACGATCATGTAACCATCGATTAACCCTTCATAATGACCAAACAAATTGCTCTCTGTAGCATCTTGTTGCTGAACTGTACCAAGGCGTGCTGGCTCGCTCAAAAAGGTGACGTGGGTAAGATGGAATCAACCCCTACGATGGTGAATGACCGCAAATGATGACTTCTGGTGGTGGCAAATGTTGACGAATTATGATGAAAAAAGTGAATGATCGTGAATAACACAAAATATTGCTGGTGAATGATAGTGAGTGCTGGCGAACGATGGTATGCATATGTATGGATGCAT
This sequence comes from Symbiodinium kawagutii, assembly GCA_009767595.1. NCBI lineage: Eukaryota > Dinophyceae > Suessiales > Symbiodiniaceae > Symbiodinium > Symbiodinium kawagutii. The sequence goes on from VSDK01013109.1 coordinate 148,935, forward strand.
ATGTATGAATGCACGTACAACAATGACATTGGAAACAACTACAGTGTGTGATTTTCCATCACTAGTGCCAGGGTCAACAATGGACTGACGAATGAGGCTTTGTATGAAGCCAGCGTTCACGATGGCTTTAACGAGAACTGGCCCGCTTCACCCTGCACGACGGAGCGATGGATGCTGAACAGTTGCCTTGCATCTCCAACATCTCCAAGACGCCAGAAAGATAGGAGAGGCCAAAGACAGTTCATGAGGCTGATCCCCATCCAGATTTCACCACGAGTTGCTTCAGCTCTGCAGGGTTAAGATCTACCACTCTCAGTTGCTATGTTCCTTCTAAGAAACCCTACATTTGCTGCATTTTGTACACATTCACGCGCATTCTTCACTATTTTTCATGTGGCCGTGAGCCAAAACCATGTAACAAACTAGTCAACATTCCTGGAATGAGCAGTCACGGTCCGTCCAACTGTTGGGATGTACACTTGCCCAATTATTGGTTGCTTAATATTCCCGTTTATCGGTTGGTCTATATAGCTATGGGTCAAAACCCCATACCCCTGGTTCCCCTATTATTAACCATTGTTTTCCCTATTATTGTTGGTGGTTAACCTCTTGTCTTGCGACGGTCCATTCGGACACACTTAGTTGGTTGATTAATGTTGACCCATAGCCTGTAGCGATGTGAATTAGATGCCATGATGCTGGATGGCAAAGCAAAAAACGGTGCGGAAAATTGGGTAAAAAATTTGAAGTCACCCATTACCGTGTTGAGAGCCCCGCTCACCCCATGTCGGCAAAAAAACCTTCCGGCCCCTAGACAAGGAAAGCCCAGACAAGATAGCCACATTTACCCCTAGCCATATAGATCTCCCATGACGTCCACGGTCCCCTCCCATGGCCTCCATGTTTTTTCTCCGCTGGGCGGTAGGGCCGGTCATGGTCCAGGAAGGAACGCACATGGAGCACCTGCCTGATCTGTGTGGCGCCGCCAGTGGTCAACCACCATGCTTACCATCTGGTAAACCAACTTGGAAGCTAGAAATCATGAGGTATCTTTAAGAGTTTTATAGTTCATAAGTTAATTAACCAGGTTAAATTGTCTAAACCATTGTAAATCAGCTTAATAGTTTAATAGTCCATAAGTTCATACCAGCTATTTCTATTGTGGATTTTCCACGCAACTAGGACAGTTTTTCTCAGAGTGAGAAACTGATGATCAATCTGTTGATCAACTGATCGACTGCTGTCAATCAATCATATCAATCTGTCGGTCAATGGTGATTGAAATTGAATGAACCAAACGGATTTAACCCATTGTTATCTGTCCAAATCTGTTTCAAACAATGAAGCGTGAATTGGATTGATTGTCGGTGATGGGACTCGATAGTTGTCAACAAATCGTAGCGGCAGAACAAACGGCATGTGCCTCACCTCCATTGCAGCGGATGGGCTGATTGTGCAGGTCAAATCTGACAGCAAACATGAACCCGACTTTTATAGAACTGAAATCAAAGGTCAACATGCATAGTCGCGAGAATTGTTGCAATGGTTCTCGCTCACAAATCCTTCCCCTTTGCTTGATCAACCAACAAACAATAACGAAGAGTATCAACCCTGCAGCAAAAAACAACCAACACTTAAAACAGTCAAGAGTCCCTTGCTGCTGATAATCGTGAACTTAAACTAACTTGACAGGTTCCCAACGAGACCCGATGAACTTCCTTGCATTATTGCCATCCACCTGGGGCAAATCCGAAGGGCCAACACATGGTCCACCATCCAACAACTGGGAGTTCCCGAGGTCCAGTTACTGTAGTCGGGTCACATGGCCCCACTTTTTGGCTACTACAATTCTGTCCAGAGGATATGAATGGTATCCCAGTCGTCGTTTTAGTTGCTCACCCGATAGAAATCCAGGGATGACCCTTACTATATAGCTACTAGATACCCTGTTGATATGTTCCGAGTGATGTGTGGTGGTTATAAACTATGACCATTGCTTCATCATTACTAACTATTGGCGTTTCCAGTCGCTGTGAATATCATTGCCATTGCGATTGAATTCCTGCTCCTGCCCTCAACAATTGACACCTACAAGTCACAAAAAACAATCATGTTTGTTATCATCAATAGGCAAAATAGCTTAATTAACCATTCCAACCATACAACTCTTGTGACCGTTATAAGTTATAACCAAAAGCATGATATCATCCCTTCAAAAGCACCATTCACCCGGGCGAGAAAATGACCATCCAACTAGCCATGGGACCGCCCAAGTCCACCTGGTGTCTCTCCCCATGCCCACCTCGGGTCGATTCCACGTCGTCGCATCTCCTCGACGATCGCACCTCGCAGCCACAGGGGCTCGCGCTGTCCCCGTTGCCGGGCTAACAAGGGTGCACCGTGGGTGCGGCTGAAGGTCCCTAGGCATAGCTGACACATGAAACCTGGAAGACTTGTAGATGTGGCTTTGTGTGCCAGTCATCCTATCCAACATGGACAGCTAGACATGGGCAGGTGTTGCCTGAAGGTGTTGTTTAACACCTGGGTTGGTTCGAAACTACTCATCCAGTCAGTTACTTTGGGTAACTCGTGCTCGCCTGAGGAATTGTAATCAGTTGAGGGAATGGTTATCCATGAAGATATGCGAATATTAACCAATCATTGTGATTTTTGATTAGTAGTTGGCTCGAAAACCGCAAAGGAACAACACGTGGCAAAATGGATTTTGACCGTTCATCCATCATCACGAGGCCGACGAACAAATCGCAGGGTTCCTCCCAATCGTGCCTTTTGTTGCTGGACTGCCACCAAATCAGGCGAGGACCAGCCATGAAAACGCAAGAAACCCAGCAATCTTTTGAACAACGGAAAGCGGCCATCAACAAAACATTACGGCACAACCATAACTTTGCCCGTCAGCACGCCCATCATAACTATCATCAAAATCATCACTCTTACCAACACTCAGACCATATCCTATCTAGCCATCTCTTCAAAACAAGCCAATTATCAACAATCACCCTGAGAACCACCATTCAAATCATATCTTACATAGCCAACTATTCAAGAAAAACAACACCATATAACTAGCATTGAAACCATATCTTATCTAGCCATCTACCCAATAAAATCAACCATCAACAACTGCCATGATCATTCCACCCATTGCTCGCTTCGATTCGTTGGCGCCTGGCTGCCCAATGTCCCCGGCCATGAGTTGGTGAGGCACCTGGCACGCAGTGAAGTTCTCGTGGCATTGGAGACGTTTAACAATGAATAGGTAGATCTGTTTATGATGAATCTCAATAATCTATTCATATAGTATTGTAGAATGATTAATAATGCATAATTAATATGGTAATATTGTCTAATTCTAGAATATCTGTTTAATAATGAATAATTAATATAGCATATCAGTGTATAATTAAGTGTATTGAACTATATACAAATTCTATATAGATAAATACACGGATGTAGTGAGAGAAAAAGAAAGAACATCTCATATATACTGAGCATGCGTGTATGCACGCGGACATTTACATGCGCAGTGGCAGGTATAAGATGCATATATTTCACTATGTTCATTGTTCGACTGCAATCAGTTGTGCATTCTGCCTTCTCAGTTCATCATGTTCCATGTTTTCTTACTTGCCGTGGCAGCGTTTGCTGCAAAAACGCAAGACCATTCTGATCAAAGGTTTGTTTACATCGTTGGCACTAAGGGATTCCTGTGCCGGGATTCGGTTCCTCGAACTTGGCGGGGCCACTAGGGAACGTCCCAAGGTTCCCGTGGCAGTGCTCCACCCAAGCTCTAACCCCGAGCGCCCTGCCGCCTTGGCTGCTCCCAACTTCTCAGCGGCTGCCTTCAGTGCTGCATCGTTCCTTGGAACATCACCGCATCCAAGGGTCCGTTGAGCCAGCACCGATGGGTGGAAACACCTAGCCTTTGATGCTCACCTGGATACCTGGAATATCACCATATGTTATAGGGAAACCTGAGGCCAGCAGGTACACCTGTGGAGGAAAAAGGGATCCCACGTGACAGTTGTGATGGCCATACCAGTTGACTTAGGAGTCAATGGGCAAAAACAAATGACAGTCACTGCTACTGCTCAGGTGAGAGCCGTCACAACCGCCAAGCAGCAAATCAATGCCGATGAGAGTTAGCGGAACGTCCTCGGCATCACAAACATCGTGGGGTCACCCTTAAAACACCGGGAACAAAACACCTTCAGGGAAGGGGGCGGTAGGATTCAACAACCATGTCCAAGAAACATCTTTATCACGCATGTTTTTTTAAAAATTATCTTGATCATGTTGATAGATTTCAAAGCATCTGTACAAACCTTTCTTAAGGCATGATTTGAAAAAGACCAAGATTATCAAGCAATATTGATCAGGCTTAACCATGCTTCGCCATGAATCAAGTCATTTTGATAGTCACCGAGGTTGTCCAACAACTAGGATTGAATGCATCACAACAAACACCCTTCGTTCCCCTACTTGGTTTGCCAAGGGAGCAGAGCAGATACGGAGGGTTCAAGCCAGTTTGGCCAACTACGCTTAACTCAGGTCTCAAGCACGGATCAAATTTGCCAACACCAACTTTCAGATGGGAAAAGGCTATCCACACATCATCCAAAAAAAAATCCTATAAACTCTGGTATAGGTGAAAAAAAATCCATGGTTCTCCATGATTCTCCTACCATCCATTGGTCCTGGCTGCTGCCCTGCCACCCCAAGGCCCCCCATGGAGCTCCCCTGGTCTGCAGCTCCTCCAGGTGTTGACCCCTCACTGTGCTCGTTCGGACGAAGTCGTAGATTCGCAGCAGCAAAGTGCCGTCGCCGCAGCCTGCGCAACGCAACGGGCCGTGGACGCGGCGGCGCTGGTGATACATGGCTGATGATGGCAGTTCACGACCTGGTGAAGGTCTGATCAAGGGTTCAATCGGCAACCGGTGAGTCGTGAGAAGCAGCCAGAAGTGACGGATCTGTTTTTGGAATTCATGTCCATCAGCTGACCATCACTCCTGCTTAGCACCATCACTTTGAGCCACCCAGCGGTGCGCCACTGAGTGGATACATAAAGAGGGCTAGCACTATCCCAAAATTGGATATCTTCACAGGGAAAACTGGTCTTGGGCAGTGCCCAAGCTATGGATATAGATAGGTAATGATAGGTAGACAGACCAAGATATTCCCAAGTAGAAACAGCCAACAACTCGGGTTCCACCGCTTCCCATGACATCTCAAGCATGGCTCAGGTCGCCTGTGTCCGCGACGTAGCGAGGCTGTTGCGATATAGCCTCGCCTTCGAAGAGAGGCTTCAGCAGCTGCAGCAGATCTCGAAAAAATGCCTCCAGGTGGCGATGGTTGAAACCAACGACCGCCATGTCCAAGTATGCTGAGTACTAGAGAACAGCCACCGACAACAGCATTTTCTCTAGTACTCAGCATACTTCATGGGAAGTGGTTTTCACCATTATGATGCTAGAACAGCCACCATCATGATGTTAGAAGCGGTTTTCAATCTGTTGCTCCCTGTCCATGTTCTGGACAGTTGGATGGGAAATGCTACATGTAAGAATCACCAGCTTGCCAACAGCCAGGTTTCATTAACAAATAATGATTCACAGGCAAACCTGTTTCCTCAAGGGATAGAGATAGTTGCCAACAAAGCCGCCGCAGTCTACTGTTAACAGATCCTGGCCAAGCAGCCACAGTGTGGTTGATGTTCACCTTGTGATCATTGATAGTTCATCAACCACCGTGGTTGGGCTCCCCCTAAGATGGGATGATAAAGCCAGAGATAGGTCAACCTGTGGCCACCACGGTACGAGATCTACCAACAGCATCACAGCTATGATGGAAGATTGAGGGCACCACAAGCATGGTTTCGTGTCTTTGAGTCTCATCCAAGTCTACAACAAACTCCAAACCATCCGAATTCCTTTCTCAGATTTGTTCGGTGCGCATTAACCCCAGCAATGAGTTTGGCATTGGAAAAAGTGAGTTGTGAAATCGCCAACAAAAACTGCCCTTCTTGGGTGCACTATATGCGTCACTTGTAACCAGTCACCGGGGCCTGCGGAGCACAATCCAAGCAGCCTTGTGTTGAAGGCCACTACCCAGGACATTCAGGGTCCGGTCCACATGTAGCTCCTGGCACCGAAAGCTCTTTATTGGTGAGAGCCCACACTGAATGGATGAATTACAAGCGACAAATGTGCAATGGATTGTATAATAAACCACTATAATGTGTTGATTAAGTACTGTCACTCATGATTCACCATCACGGATCAACCACCAATAAATAGTCGATCTATGATGGATCATATACACACAATGGAGAGTGATTAGTTTCTGATGGTTTCAAGAATGAATGATGGATCATATACACACAATGGAGAGTGATTAGTTTCTGATGGTTTCAAGAATGAATGATGGATCATATACACACAATGGAGAGTGATTAGTTTCTGATGGTTTCAAGAATGAATGATGGATCATATACACACAATGGAGAGTGATTAGTTAGTGATGGTTTCAATCATGATCGGATTAGTGAGGGATTAGTTACTGATGGTTTACTGGCTGACCATGATCAACTAGTAATGGATTAATCAAGCACGAATTCATATTGGATTCGTGATCATTCATGATTGCTCACGGCCAACTACGGTTCATTGTGAGTGATAGTGATTGATGGATCATTCATGGATTTCTTGGATGATCCCTTTTTGGCAGGTGGATTGACCCCTGCCTCGACTCACAATCTGCTGCTGCACTTTGCTGAACAAAACAACAGCTGGCATTTTAATGATATTCTTGGAGCAAGTGGCAATAGTTCTATCCCCATGGCACGAAACAGGGCCTCCATCTGCCATGTAGCCAAAAATGGCACCTACCGCATTACAGCTGGTATTCATATAATATTTGCAAATGATGACAGTAGGAGTGACCCTGCCAGTCCCAATCAAGTCATCTCTTGCGCATGGAGACTCAGCAACATTGAGCCGTTTCCATTCAACCTGGATGCAAATTTGATCATCTGGCATCGTCACCTAGCAGGCCCCTAACCGTCACGTTTCTACCGAGGTAAAATCCAACAATGATCATCGACCACGCCGGGAATTCATCCAGCATGCCACATGAAAAACTGACCTGAGGCCCTGAAGACAACTATACTTTTCGGCCAAGAAGTGGTCAACCGGATCCTAGTTCTAACATGTTCCATCCAATAGGCTATTGGAAAATCGGTAGTTCTACCTCCCACCGGCAATTAACCATCGGCTGATAAATAGTAACTAGTGGTTGGAACATATATTGGAACTACCATGAACTACCAAGGGGCAGCCTGGCTTAACTTTTGGCTGATCATCCTCCAAAAAGTAGTTTGATCACCAACTTTTTGGAGGATCACCACAAATAGTAACTATATGGTGTTTTCTCAAAATAGGGGTACCCCTAAATCATCCAATAGTAGTCATTTATAGCAATAAACCAACCATTTTTGGGGCCCCCTGTTTTGATAAACCACCATATAGTAACCCTTCATCTGCCCTCCGATGCAGTCACAATGAGCACGTCCAGACCTCGCCGGAGCCAGCTGCGAAGCCCCAGGAGGGCTCCTGGAAATGAAACGGAAAGGACAGAAAGCACCGGATTTCGTAGATAAACTTTAGGAAACCAATAATTGGTGGATTGTCCATTGATTTACCAGAGCATCCCACCCAAAGATAGAGAACAAAGGTGGTTGAAAAAGGTGAAAGGGCTCAGTGTTCGTGGCTTGGAGTGTCCACTGCTCAGGTTTGATTCCACTAAAATCATCCACTGAAACGATCGTTTCCAACATCCCAAGGCCCTGAAAGGGGAAGCTCCTTGTAGAGCACATGATGGAACTTTGCCAACCTCAGCAACACTGCAGGTGCCTACAGTGTAACATGATACTGCTGCTGTGGGAGGATGCTGCTCTGGTGATCAGTTCAATGAGGAAAGTACCGCCATTGTTCATCAAACGTGATCTATCGATCCGGGGCCGAGAGCAAGTGGTATCCTCCTGTACTCATATCTGCAGAATCAAAGATACCACAGATATGTGCATTTCTTGTGTAACAATCATGACCCGGGGAACAGAAGCCTAGTCCCAGAACCACAACGAATGCAATCACATGACAATGAATCGAACCCCGGTCCCCTCGCACCATTCCAAAAAGGAACACAGTCCGAATCGAAATGAACTTCTCGGAATGACAATCAAGTGGTTTTGATCCAGATGCATGCACATTGTTCATGTCGAACGATGCCATATGTCCCCTTCAGCATGCAATCACCTCTGCCATCAGTTGCCTTTGGTGTTTCTAACCCATTTGGGTGCTTCCCAACGAGCAAAAAAAGTTGCTATAGTCATCGCCGCATGCCACCAATTCCAAGGTGTCCATAGCCATTACCGCCCCCAACCATCCTCAAAATCTTCATTTTCAGTATGCAAAACCGTTCTAAAGCCATGGTTACAGTAAGCCATTGTAAAACGATGGTGACATCATCAACTGGTCGGTGCACCTCCGTCAAGATGTTCATTTTTAGTAGATAAACCATGGTAAAACCATGCTAAATCATCAACCTGGCTGCCCTACCTCCGTTTGAAACTGCCATTCCAGCAAGTGACATGGGCGCATAGGAGCAGGCCACCAGCAAGGTTTGACAGCGCTGCAATGGCATCTTTAGCAGCTCCATCTGGCCACCTCAAGAAACTGAGCAAACGTCGCAGTTCCACAGGGGTAGCGGTTGGTCCTACGGATTTTCCCAGGGGAGATGGGTTCCTAACGGTTGGTCCCAGGGATTTCCAGGTCAACTTCCAAAAAAATGGAAAAAGCAGCAAGAGACTGGGAGTTCAACTTCCCAAACATTGGGAATCGGAAATCAGCAAGCGACCAGTTCTACAGTATCCATCTTGGTAGATGGGTGACATTAATCTCGATAGGAAACCTACATCAATGATTCGGGGGAGCCATCGTAAGCCTCAAGGCCTCTAATTATTTCACCAACCAGAAGATTGCCATGGTTGCAACCACTGTGTAAGTCATATTTCCGTGACGTGATTTTGATGTATGCAATCAATTGCATTTCAACTGGGGAACGTTGGAATGTAAGCGTAGATAACCACCAAAATCGAGATGCAAACAGCCAATTTAGAAGGTAGGTGACCAAAACAAAGTCGCTAGCAGTGGATTTCCACACATGTTTGAGACCTTCCCCCAAATAATTCTTGTTGGTGGGGGAACGGTTGGAAGCGCTTAAGATCATGCACGGCAGATGTTGGTGGGATCAAGACGCAACTAGTGCTTGCACCCTGGCAGAACAAGGGTGAAACCACCTCGAACTTTCAATATCCGCCCATATACAATGCCATTTGCAATTAATTACTGCATATCTGCAAATGTAAATTGCATGTATGCATCCTTGCCTCATCTTGCCTCCCCCAAATGCACGCACGCGCCCCAACTTCTCACATCAATCCAGCGCCTGGAGTGCAAGTGCCCAAGCCCATCTGCCGCAGAAGCATGTCCTTAAGTCGTGGTGCGCGGAGCAAGGGTTCCTAAAAGTCCATGGGTATGGGCTCTAGGTCCCCAAAATGTTCAACAAACAGTTATGGTGTTGGAAATTTTGATCTTCACTTGCGCAGTTTCAGCTTGCTTGCGAACCCACACACCAATGATGAGAACCACTTGTTCGAAGGCTGCGTTTGTGGGATTTCTCTTGGGTTGAATGCATGCACCTTGCACCCTTGCCCACGACAAGAATACCCCGGGGTCTGCGGTTCACATTGCACATTTCATGACGCATGGCCAGTCCCGCAACGGCTGCAAGCGCATAGATTCCTACTCGGACTGGTCCTTTTCCGAAGTCGAAGTGACCTCTTGTTTACACAACCGCCCTTATCTGTTGTTAACATTTCTGACCATCAACCCCCCCGCCGGTGTTTCACTGAAGCCACCATCTATTGTTTCAATCACCGCTACTGGTTTATACCCCCACTGTGATGAGTCACCACTGCTTCTACAGTACCCTTTGAAGGTGCTGATGGTCACAAGGTCGGTGAAGATTCAATCCCCACTAACCCGCTGTTTCCATACTCAAAATCCACCCACCCCATGGGTTCAATCATGATTAACCCACTATCTCAATACCCAAAATCATCAGCTGCCACGAAAGTATGCCATCAAATCTCCATCAGCTTAGCCATCAGCTTAGCCCATCAAACCTCCCCGGGTTCCAAGGCCACCATGTGTCGCCAGGTCCAACCGCAGCGACCAAGGCTCCAACTCAGCAGCCTGGCCCTCTGCCGTGGCCTCGTGGCTGACCAGCGCCACGGCCAAGGGCGCTAGCAGCGCGGCGTCGAAGAGGCTGGTGACCTCAGAGGCGCTCTGGGGAAGGGGGAGTACTTGGCTAGGCTGTATGTATACAGATCGAGATATATATATATATACATATCCATCGATATATCCCATCAGTTATCTAATTCCATCTAGTACAAGCTATATGTCTAATAGATATGTAATATGTATTTTGATGTATTCAGATGGATATAGAGAAATATATGTGTGCATATACATAAGCATATATATATGTGTGTGTCTTATGATGTTTCAAGCATGTGTCTGTTTGTTGTTTTATCTGTATAGGTGCGTCTACATCTCTATATGGGAAGGTGAGTCTGTGTGTGTATGGGTAGGTGTAGGTGTGTGTGTGTGTGCGCATGCGCATCTGTGCACATATCTGAGGGCCTGAGATGGCCTTGGGGGTTGGCCGCGGGATGAGTTGGAAGTTGGTGTTTCTCGTGTTTCTTTTGTTGTTGGCATTTGTCTTTGGCAGATTCTGGTTGTGATTTGATCTTGGCAGATTCTGCACGTGATTTGATCCCAGTCTTTGTAGTTGTCAGTTGTTTCAAATAATGTGCTCGAATGGGGCAAAGCATTTTGCACCTGGGTGGGAATTGGCAGCGGCGCACAGGTCAATACCAAAGATTCACCGAAACCCGTAGATGAGATTCTCAACGAGACTACTGATCACATTCTCTTCATGTCGGGAATGTTCAGGGGGGGTTCAGAGTTTTGACCCGTAGCTGCTGTAGCTAGTTTGGGTCCAGCAAGTTTAGTTTGGCTCCCTTGGCGCCAATGAAGCAACCAGTCAAATGAATCTTCACTCCGTGCATTCTCATATTTGCGAGCCATGAACGTGTCTGGAAACATCAGTGGTCGGGCTGATTTCATTGCTATTATCAACTATTGTGAGTAAATTAGTAATTACAACCCATGATCAATTATTAAGTATCTTATCAGCTATTGATAGTTATCAACTATTCAGTGCACAAAGTCACGAAAAAGGAATAGTATCAACTGTTGACCATTCTCAGCCTCTCCAGCTCTGCCCCTTCGCCATGGCACCGTCTGTGGGCCCTCCAAGCGCTGGCGCAAGCGGCGTCGCAGAGCCAGGTACTGTCGCAGCGGCTCGGGGCCCTCCAAGGGCAAGGGCACCTGGGTGAGTTGGCGCATGGCGGCTGGGTTCCAATGGGCCGAAAGCCCCTGGTAAACTCACATATCTGGCTGGAAAATCCTGGAAAACTTCGTATGCTGACTGACATGTTTCAAAGGAAACCAGATATTTCTTGGGAAAATCATCATGTTGCCAGCGGGAAACCCTCGGTTTAACACCAGCTCGTTCTATGGTTTTCCATTGCCAGCACCGTGGTTTCCTCGCCTGGTATAGCTCCATGATCTCGTCCGACAGCAGCTTCTCCCACGCCTGATGTGGTCATATCAACGCTTGAGGGAACATTCAGAGCTGACTTATCTGTTTTAAATGTTGATTCTTAGTCATGGCTAATGGTGATATACCTGGTTGATGATAGTTAATGGTCATGGTCCATGGTTAATTAATGGTCATGCTAATGGTCATTCTTAGCTTCCAGATTAGTTTTCGAGACCACATAGAATATGAAAAACAAACAAACTGGTCTGGCCATTGGGATGTTCGTCCATAGAAAATTAGCATCATACTTCAGTGGCAGCGGAGTAGTTCAACAGTTTTCACACCTTGCCATGGCCTTTTTCTGGCAGGTTCTACTGTCTGTTTACTCCAGGGGTTGCATTAGATTGCGATGCTGGCTACGTGCTGCTTGCTCTCACCGCAGGGCCCCATAGCTGGGCCGAGCTCTTGATGTTGGGCAACTGGTCAGCTTGCAATCCCACGATTGACGCCGATCCACCAGCTGCAAGAAGAAATCAACTCAATTCACAACCATTGTCACAGTCAAAGTGTCCCAAGTATCTCTTGTGATTGGATCCGGCAATTTTCTGCGAGTATCCATCTTTCCCCATCCCACTGAAAGATCATCCCACACGCAGCTGGTAGATAGCTGTGGTATCCCACAAAGCCCAGGAAATGGCCAGCAACCCATGGCTACAGCTCCAAGCCTGGGGATGATCAACCACCATGGACCACTAATCACTAGTAACCAAAGAATCGACCATGAGCGACCGTTATAAACCATCGATTAAGCATCTATACAATATCGATTAACCATCATTCGACCATCGACTGACCAGCATCTAAGTGTTGTTCAAACAGCATTCAACCGTCAGTCAAGCAGCGTCTAAACATCATTTCTCGTGTAACCATTATTTAACCATCATTCAACCGCTAAAAAGCTAGTACGAAACCATTAAAACACCAGCATTTAACCATCTTTTAACCATCATCTAACCATCATTTAACCATTATCTACCCATTCTTTAACCACAAGTCCACGATCTGATAAGTCATCCGAGACCCTCTGCTTCCCATCAGGCCGAACACCTGGAGCTCTGCAGATTCCACCACTCGGAAGCCCAGCGCCGACTGGCGACAAACGACAAACGACGGTGGTAGAAGCAATTCCAACTTATCAGCTGGTACATTTGTTGAGATGGTGGATCGATGATGATGATGATGATGATGATGATGATGATGATGATGATGATGATGATGATGATGATGATGGTGATGATGATGATGATGATGATGATGATGGTGATGAGGATGATGATGATGTCACAACGGCAAGTGGATGGGAAGTAACGATACATGATAGTGAATAATGATGGTGAATTGATGACGACGTTACACGGGCAAATCAATCCTCAATGATGGGAAATAATGGGGAATATCGGGATGGCCTTAAAGGGGATAGCCCGAGAAACAAATGGGGACATGTCTCTCAAGCTACTATCACCCATTAGTTACTCGTGTAAACCAGGATCAACTAACCATTACCACTACAGCAACTAAGCACAACTAATCATGTCCGTCCATACATGAATCATTTTCCAACAATGATCAACCCTGAAGTAAGCATGAGTTATCATTACCCATTGAAGTACCTGTTATCAATATGGCTATGGGTCAGTTCACCCTGTACCCCTGGTGTACCATCATTAACCAGCAAGTATTCCCTCTGAAATTGTTGGTTATCAAACCAACAAAGTGGTGGTTGGATGGTATATCCTCTATTATTATCTATTTTTGTTCGTTTTTATCCCTTACTATCAATTAACCATTAACCAGCTAGAATTCACCATTGGGTATGGCCTATGAATCATGTTTTAACCATTCATTACCCACTATGAACCACATTAACCTACTTCTCCATGATTGACTAACCATTAGTCATTAATTATATACTATCCACCATTAAGCAACAACATTATCCAGCATTAACCAACAATATTATCTCCTATGATTGTTGGTTGATTGCTTCACCCAACCCGCCCTATCAAGCGTGGACTAAGCGCATCCACCCATCATCTCCCATCCCCTGGGCCCTCTGGCCGAGTCCTCTCGTTCGACCTCGAACGCCAACGGTGGGACTGGGTCCATGGTCATCCGCGTGCTTGCGACGATTCGTTCAGACGAACGGATGGGAATGGACGGTTAGTGAATTATGGTTAGTGATGATGGATAGTGATGATGGTTTGCTTAGTCAACTAAGGGATTGTTAGCTTAGTCAACGAAAGGATCGTTTGCTTGACTACGGTTCACTACACCCTAATGATGGTTTATAAAAACCATGATGTGTAAGAAATGTGATCGCTTAGAAACCGCTTTGAGCCCATCATTCTGGTGGCCACTCTTCATCTCAAATGATCTGAGGTGAACAAGACTCAACAGCAGCAATTGGCACACGACGGTTCACTTGTTCACCATTTCGCCACGAATTGGCCGGTTGGGTTTCTGAGCCGCTTGACCAAGAGTTGTCTGATTGCCCACTTACCGTTTGGTAAAGGTGATGTCTTCGACTTCCAAGTGAGTTTACCTGGCCACTCAGGATGCATGAACCAGTAATAAGCACCATCAAACCTGGTTATCTGTCAACCATTGATAACCATAGTGGTTGATACTGGTCATAACCAGCCTTAAGCGTTATCAATGGAATCCGTCGCTATCAACCAGTAGTTTTTTGTCCAGCATCCATTCACTAGCCTTTCATAACCATTCCTAACCATCGTGAAGAACCACCAATCTCCTATTCTCCATGATCTCCCGCCTACGCAACCCCTGTGGCCGCGAACCAGCTGCTTCAGCCAAAACGAATGGTAGACAAACAACAACCAGGTATACCAGCAGCAGTAGCAACAACAATAGTTGGGATATGGTTTCTCATGGTTTCATATGGGATTACTGGTTCATAGGGGGAATCACCAACAAGAATAATTGAACAACTACTATATGGTGGTCTCTCAAGTTGTAGGTGTAGCCCCAGTGATCATCCAGTTTGTTACCCATTCATGGTTATAAACCTACCATTTTGGGTGGTTCCCAATTTCAAGAAACCACTATATGGCCAACTTGGTCAACTGCCAACCATTTTAGCAAGAGTTGCCTAATTAGCATAAAATAAAGCAGCTACTTGTTGGCAATAGGGTATAGCCAACATCGAATCAATTGGTATCTTTCAAGGCCAAAGAAAGCTGGCATACCGCAGGTTCTTGCACGAGCGACAACATTTTCTGGGGGTATATATCCAACCAATAGTATACGGCTCTGGATCTTGCCAAGGGCACCAAAATCTTGGGTTGACATTCGGAGATGAACATCTGGCGTTGGATGACATTACGTCATGGTTGCAGATGCGGCACCGATCCCCGACAGACAACACGGTACAGTAGGGCTGCTGCGAATATTTCAACAATTCTACTGACATTTGACAAGCACAGCTTTACCCCCATTTCATTAGGTGGTCGATCATCAATCAGCAAATCGCGTGCTATACCGTAGAAAGATATTCACCATTCTACACTGGATCAACTGGCTAATCGCCATGATTGATGGGCAATCACCATTCTGAACCATCATACCATCAATCACCATTAATCATACCATCAATCACCATTCTGAACAGGACTACCCTGGTTAATCACCATCATACCATGCCACGTCAGCCCTTCATCTTCCGAAGCTTCGAACAGAAATCAAGGCACATAGCCCAACACCATCATCGCCCGCGTCAAGACCTGAAGCAGGTTCACCATCAGTGGGACAACGAAGATGGCTGAGAAAATGGACAGCATTTTATGAAGGTACAATACCTAACTGTAGCAGCTAAAGAAGGCTTGAATGAAGGTTTTGTCAAGCTTTTATCAATTGCCTGCAATTATGAATGTTTTATCAAGTGCCCACAATTAGCTAGCTACAACAATTAGAAATCATGATTAGCGTTGTTCCCATTACAAACCAACTGCCCAACAACAATCACTAGTGGACAGCTGGTTGACACAGACCTCTTCCTCCGGTCTTGATTCACCGGAAAGCGCCATTCCTAGTCTTCAAAACTGCGACTGTTCTTGTTGGGAAGCCACCTCAAGGCCCCCAAAAGTTCAGGTTTCCCACCATATATGTTCCTTCTAAAGATGATAAGTTGCCATATTTTTCTTATAGGTTCATATTTTCCAGTTCAGGCCCCCATAAGTTCAAGTTTCCCAGTTTACCACCATATGTTCCTTATCAAAATGATGATGTCGGATCGGTTGGAGGCACCACGGTCGCCTGCATGGGCCCGGGCATCACCGGGGGCGTTTGCCGGCGCCGCAAGAAGGGCAGCAACTGGCCGCGCAGCGGGGTGCGGGGACTGCAACTGGTGGTCAATGAGTCCTGGGAAACCAAAAACCATGGTTTGATGTGACATGATAAGAAGAGGAACAGGAACAGGAACAGGAACAGGCACCACAACAACAACAACAACAACAACAACAACAACAACAACAACAACAACAACAGGGAGGAACATGTAACCAAGACTATCCATGAAATGATCAAGTGATGGTCAATGGTTCAAGTGATGGTTTGATATGATCAAGTGATGGTCAACGATTCATGCCATCTTGTTGTGACACAACAAAAATAGGAACAGCAACACCAACAAGAAAAAGAAAACGAAGAACCAGAACAAGAATAAGGACAAGGAGAACGACGGTGACGACGACAACAGCAACAACTACTAGTGCTACTACTATTACTACTGCACAAACAAAGAATAGGTATATTTTGATGGTGATTATGCACATGATCGAAGTGAAATGAGTGGACAAAAAAGGACAAAAAGGATAAAAATGTCATGCAAAACTTGACAATTTGCTGATGACACCAAATGAGCACGGCACTAACTATATTTAACTATATTCACAATGAAGCCAAGTCCAAACTCAGGGCTTGAAAGCAGTCCGGTATTCCGGAAGGTTTGGAACATCAGATTCCTAATTCATGGCAACAAGAATAATCGCCCTCGCACTCGTGAACAACCATCACAGGCAGCAAAACTCGACAGGCTCCGGGGCAGGCCTTCACAAACTCAAGCAGAAGCGGTAGGCACACCTTGGCACCCCACTGAGCTGGGCCTAGAGATAAGCCATGACAAGCAATACCTAGCGATGCCTTACTTCATCCTACTCCTCTTGTGCAGTAGTTAGTTCCGTAGTAATCGAAAAAACAAAAGCTCGCCAAAATCTTGTCTGATACAGTGGGACCCTTACTCTGGATATGACGACGGACCTTCCAAACAAGTTCGGCAAAACATCTCATAGAGTTCACAACTAGCATGGCACACAGCGAATCTCGTCGACCACCATTTCACCAACATAGTGACCCATCAACCACGCCATCAACCACCAACATTAATCATCAACCACCACCGTTCACCATCCATCACTCACCACTAACCATCATCAACCACCATCAACCACGCCATGTCACATAGCCATGCCCCAGCAAAAAGGCGTTCTTCGCCACGTCGGTCCCGTCCTGCGCCGCCTCCCGCAGCGTCGCCCCGCGCGGGTCGCGCGGCAGCACAGGCGCGGCGCGCGGATCGGAACGCACCGGGCGCAGCATGGCGCGCTGGAGTCCTGGAGCAGCTGTGGTGCAACGGGAACCTCCAAAGTAGCTGGAGAGCATAGCTGGAGAGCAATCGGTCACCGTCGGTCACCTGATTGCCCCAGGCTTGGCTCTCGGCTGGTGAAGGGTGAAATCAGTGAAATCTGTTCTCAAAAGGATCTGTAGCGAACCATTTTTACACCCTGAATGTTGGAATGCTGAGCATTGCATCCACTGGCTCAGTGACCATCACTTCCCACAAAGCCGGTCCCATGACGTTGGGCTCTGCGATCTTCACAAAGCCATGACTTTCGTAATGAGCCTGTGGAGACGGAGACCCTAGGGAGACCCTGATGACCCTGCCCGCTGGTCTATCTGGCCGGTTGGACGGTGAGCTGTCACAGGAATCTGTGGGTTTGAGTGCTTGTTAGTAGGCTGCCCTACAAGTCTTGTGACGTGGTGCATATTCGCAACCCCGGAGCCTGCGAGTAGGACATGTTGTACTTAAAGATGGGGGATCCCGCATTGAAACGCATGGCTGTTCCCTCTTCACTGTCTGCCGTGATTCGATCGGCGCCCACCTCCAGCTGTGTCTTGAGGTGTTGCG
Source organism: Symbiodinium kawagutii (assembly GCA_009767595.1). NCBI lineage: Eukaryota > Dinophyceae > Suessiales > Symbiodiniaceae > Symbiodinium > Symbiodinium kawagutii. Next base: position 166,945 of record VSDK01013109.1, read on the forward strand.
ACCGGCCATCCACCATCAGCAGCAGAAAGTCGAAACCTGGGCGGTTAGCACGCCTTGGCTATGACCCAACCATGGGACTACCAGGCTATCATTGCTGGCACCCTGCCGGGAGGTGGTTACGCAAGCTGGGGCACCGCACCCTTGGAGTGTACCACGTCCAAAATCTTGGACAACCTCGGCGAGCCAGTGCCCCCAACTTTGGATTATTGAGGACAGGACTCCGTTGCTTAACGATGAAGAGGTGCTGTAGCCTTTACTGATTGGCAAAAATCACAACTCATGAACTGCTATCGACCACACTAACTAACCGATCCTGCTTGATAGTGCTGAACCACTAATGACCACCATTAATCAATTGCTGTCCCACCAAGGCCTCGTTCACAAAGCTCCCACTGAGTCGTTTTGAACATCTTTGAGCACTTTCAGCATCTTCCAGGTAAGGAAAGGCCTTCACAACTTCGCATGTTTTCACTTTATTTCGACCCAACTGCCTGTCCACTCCCACTGCCGTTGAGCTACATCTTCTGGTCCAGTCCCAGTCCACGCGCTTCAGGCACCACATACTGCGCCACCCACACGGCACAGCGCGCCTGCCAAGGACCCAGTCGGGAGCCGGGAATCAAGTTGGCCAAGGAGGGAATGGTGGATGTGGCAATGGATGACAATGAACCCACTTCTATGGTTATTGATGGTTATTGATGGTAACTAACGATGAGGGTGGATAAAATTGTCCTTGAGCATGGTCCTAGGTGGTAATTTTGATGGTTTGAGAATTGATGATGGGTGAGGATGGATGAGGATGGTTGAGGACGGATGAGGATCGTTGATTATCACCACAAAGCCTTGGTCTTTGCGTCCCAAAACGTTTGCAAACCGTCTGGCTGTTGGATGTGCACCAAGATGCTGAGCTGCTTGATGATTTACCCATCACCCACCCCCATTTCGCAGCTGTTGAACATCGCGGCCATCTCCCTCCCGATCCCAAATTCCTCCTGTTCCTGTTCATCTTGCCGCGATCTCAATAGGCACTCAGTTGTCTTGTGCCGATCACTGGGACTATCATCAACATCTGGATGACTCATTCGCCCAAAAAATGGATGGCCTCTGAATCAATCCCAAATCAGAACTATCAAGCCCCAAACTCTTTGTTGTCAATCCGCGCCCGTGGTCTCAGTACACCCCATCAGTAACCATTGCCAACCCTTACCATCAACAGCCATGAACCGTTGTCAACCACTAGCTAATCCCAGTAGCCATTGATCAACCATTATCGACAATCAATTATACCTTAACCATATCTTCCATCATCATCATCAATCATCATGCATTTGGCCATCGTTAACTTTTTTCGTTATTAGCCACTATCAGTCATCATGTTCAACGATCTTAAACCACTATTTTCCTATTTTACCATATGGATGTGGCTGTGGGTCAGTTCACCCCGTACCCCTGGTTCCCCTATCATTAACCAGGCTGTTTCCCTTATTATTGGTGGTTATTATCCCCCAGGAAAGTTGGTTGCTTACTATTGACCCATAGCCATGTGGGCCAAAAGCTTTGCAATGTACCCCTGGCTGTCTACATCCCATCATTGACCCTACCAGTCGAGTTGTTGGGACGTTCATCTGCCAATTTTTGTCGCATGGTCTGACCCACAGCAATACGTCTAACCGCTATGACCATCAACCATATGGTTATACAACAATATATAGTAAAATGTATGGTATGACTATCAACCACCATGAATATCATCCATTTTCAACAATCATCAACCGCTATTCACCATATATTTTAGCATACGGAGGTTTCTCAAAATAGCCCTACTCCCATAAACATCCGAAATCCCATACTCATCATTGTTTCATGGATTTTTGGATAGCATCATAGCGATACTACCCCAGAAACATCCAAATGTTTCATCCACAAACCAACCATTTTTTGGGGGGGTTCTCTATGGCACAAGAACCCCCCCCCACATGCCTCAGAGTCTTTCAGCTCGGGTCGCGCGAAGCTTTGTCGCACCACCTGTGCCATCTGAGGCCTCGCAATGGCCCGGCTCAACGGGAGCCGTTGAGGGGGCGTGGGTGGGGCACCCTGGGGCAGGAATGGATGTGGTCACTCATGGTACTGTATGCCATAGCTGCAAGAGACAATTGTTTGACGCACATCATGTAGTCGTGGGCTGTGTTCTGGGTCCAAATTCCCAAACGTATCCCCCCCATTCCCCCAAAAAATATGTGTATCTTCCCAGTTTTCCCAACTTTTTCCAGGAGTTTCTCCTTCAAACTTGGCCAGCTCAGCCCACCATGGCCAGATCCACCGGGCGACCTCGGCCGTGGCACCACCAGCCGAGCCCCTCCCTGGGGCTCCGCGCGAGCTCCTGGCCTTGGGCAACCGAAGGAAGGCCCGGCCCAGCTCCGGGCCGCCGCCCTTGGGCACCTGGTGGCAGTGCAGCACTTGGGAGCCGAAGAACTTGGGCATAGGAAGGGAGGTTTTGGTATATGGCTCTATGTAAATCTAGAAATATGTGATAATATGTGTGTACCTATCTATATTCATTTATTTCATTTATTTACATGCATTGAAATGCATTGATCGATGGTTCTTTGTTTGCTTACGTCTGTGGAATTTATAGATGTTTTTTAAGTGCAGGTGGCTCACGGGTGTACAAAATTATTTTGCCCCGACCCAGGTTCGCCCAAACCATGAGAGGATGCCCTTGAGGATCCTGTACAAGGTTCATATGGTTCGGAGAAATTGGAAAAACACTGCCCACTGTACACAATGGTCTATCGTTCATAAGGTATTTGGGGTCTAGGCATGTTTTGGGTTCCAGGATTCCAGGGTCTATAGTGTTCCAGTTTTACAGTAGGGTTTACGATTCACCAAAACAGGTCGCACCCAGGGCATCGATAGGCATCGCATCTTGGTAGAACCTACCACGCAAACGTCCCCAACCACAGAAAAGAAATGTGTTGGCAAAGCAGGTGGCATCTTCAGCCACCTGGCGCGGGTTCAAGGTCTAACAGTTGTTGGCTTCAGGGTTTGTTATGTGAGATGGGTTTTCTTTAAGCAGTCTCTTGGATCAAACAATACTTCAGATGTTGAGAATGTTTGGATCCCACACAACCAAAACAATATTTCAGAGAAGCCTTTTGGTCTGTTGGATTTAAGCAGGTGTTTGGATCAAACAATATGGGTTTTTCTCGAAATAGGGGTACCCCCAAATCATCCTTACCATTTAGAGTAATAATCAACCACAACTTGGTGGTCCCCATTCTAAGAAACCCTGCGAAATCCTGGTCCCTCCCTGGTGCTGCCGTGGAGCCACAGAGATCTTCACCTCCTCAGTGTCTGGGTCCTCTTTCAATGGAACCACCTGTGAGATCGACCCCATGGCCATCCAGTCGTATGGCGAAGATGGATTGACCCTTAGAGTTTGTCATTGCGAATTCTTATGGAATAAAGCAACCATTCCCAAACCTTTATAATTTGCTTCATTGACATAATTCTACCGTGAGAGTTGGTCGTTGCTAGTCGCTTATTGCCTGTTACCAACCAGCAAACTTGACCCCATCTTTTCACCAAAGCTGATGATTTTCCCTTACAATGCTCGGAACTGCATGCGATGGGTACCCTTGAAGCCCTGGGTCCGCCTTCAAATCCACCTCTCCGGTGACGGGCGAAGCTTCTCGCACCAGCAGCCACCTGGCGACGTAGCTGATACCACTGCGCTGGCGCCCCATCAGGACGTCGTTGTATCATGTTGTATCCATCGGAAATTGTGGGTCATCCCAAGGGCATAGTTGACCACAATTAACCAGCACTCATCACCATCACCTTTCCTCACCTTTCGGAACCAAATTCCATCAACATCACAATCTTAATCCAACATGAAACCCCATAGATCAACCATTGATCAATCAACCAGTAATCAATCACTTATACACTAATAATCAGCCATTGATACACTATTGCTTGACCACTAGTCAGCCGTTAACCATTGATCAACCGCTAATCAACCGTTACTTACCAATACATTGACCATCAGTCAAGCATTGTTTAACAATCAAGATACTACTATTTATGTAACCACAGATCAAGCCTCAACCATAGATCAGCCATAACCAAACATCAAACATCAAGCATTCAGAACACCATAATCAGAGATTAACCATTCATCAACCTACCATACTTCATAGTTCAACCACTAATCAATTCAACCACTAATCAACCACTAATCAACCACTATAATTACTCAACCACCACTAGTTGATCAACCACTAATCAACCAATACTCAACCACTCATCGCCCACCAGTTCAGCCATTGCGCCTGGCCATCGCCAAGGCCATGCCCCGGGCGCCCGAGTCGATCTGCAGCGCAGGTGCATCGAGGTGCACCTGGCAGCAGTGATGGCGGATTCGACGGAAGCCTCCAGTTTGTCCCACAAGCTTCTTGGGTGATCTTAAAATGGCTGTGGGTCGAAATTAATCATGAATTTCAAGCTTGTTGGTTATGATCCACCATGAAATTCATGATTGATATTGACCCACAGCCATTTACTACGCTTACTGCCAAGCAAAGATCCTGGTACTACAAAGCCATCAACACATTGGTCGTAGCCCGTTCAGAAACGTTGCCTCATTGATGGTCATCGTTGCTATTTGCCTCGGTCATCATTTTCTGTTCATTACTTTTCATCATTGACCACCCTCACTATAACCATTACAACCAAGCATCATCAGGCATCGTTCTGAAAAACCTCTCAACATCAAGCTTAATTAACTATCATCATCAACTGATATCACACACTCCATCAATCACTATCAATCACCATCATTATCAACCCATTATCACCGCATCATGTAACCAGAACTATGCAACAAACATAGCATGAACAGCTCCCAAAGCCATTCAGCTCCCCACCAACCAACCCCCCCAGCCCTCCACGCCACCTCCAACTTCCCCTGGTGCATCCGACTGCGGAAGCAGCGCAGACGCCGGTCATCGCGGCTGGTCGCGAAGCGCAGCAGCAGCAAAACCAGGCGCAGCAACAGCGCCAGCAGCAGGGGCGACTGCCACGGCTGGGTAGGCGGGTTGGTTCAGCCAGTCCCAGTTGGTGGGTTGTGATGCTGGTGCCGCTTGGTGGAAATGAGTGGCTTAGCGTCTGGGGAAGGTGGTGCTGATGATTGGGTGGTGATGGGTTTTTTGCGATGTGATTGACGTCATGAAAAGAAACGACGACAATGTGTCTGTGCCCATATGTTGCTAGATGTTTATATGCATATATATATATATATATATATATATATATATATATATATATAT
>VSDK01013109.1:182367-206567 GCA_009767595.1 Symbiodinium kawagutii
AGGATACGGACAACTTCCAAGTGGCCCTTGTGGGCTGCGGCATACAATGGTGTTGCGCGAGTGTCCGCTCTGCTTCGGTTGGGGTCAGCGCCTGCCCCCACCAGCAAACGGACAACTTCCAAGTGGCCACGGTCAGCTGCAACATACAGTGGTGTTGTGCCAGGGTCTGTTCCGCCCTGGTTGCAGTCAACGCCTGCTTCTATCAGCAAACACACAACTTCCAAGTGGCCACCCTGAGCTGCAACATGCAATGGTGTTGCGCCATCTCTTCCTACAGCCTTCTCGCAGTCAGCGCCTGCTTGGATCAGCAGGTAGACGGCATCCCTCTGCCCTCTTAAAGCTGCAATCCACAGTGCTGTTACTCCTACGACTCTGGCATCTTTCTCTGCACCTGCCTCAAGCAATAGCTGCATCGGTTGGACATGTCCGTTGAGTGCCGCGTGGTCTACTGCCCAGCGCCGGACCCACGGGGCTGGGCACTAGATCACGCCGCATGCCTGGGACATGCGCAAGCCATTCAGCAGCCAAGGCTCGCTTCACCTCTTTTCCTGACTTGCCTTCGACGTCATGTGCCCTCAACCAGGCAAGCCGTGCCCCAGATACAGCAGAACATACCTCCATGGACAGGCGCTCCCGACCCACGTTTTTCCTTGACAGTATGGGCGAAAGCCATAGCCTGTCGAGCATCTCTGCCCCCCAGTCGAAAAAATGTTGCCGCTGCATTGCACTGCGTTCTGAGTTTAGTGGCCAACAAGTGATACCAAACGTTTTTCCTTCATCGGGAGCATGAACTAAGCAATATGTCATTTGCTTTGTCGTGCGCATGGGCTATCAAAATGACTCGAGTAAAGCGTAGCTGGAGTTTGCTGAACGTTATATAACATGGGAGTGCCCACTCGAACTGATGATGCCCAAACAAAACTAGTACCGCTTCCTTTGCCTGCTGTCTTTTTTCAGAACTTTTGCAACCGGCCATCTGGTCCTCAGTGGATGTTCACTTGTTGCGCCACACGAAACCATCAGCGTTCTGCGCAGCTGAGCCCAGTGCCGCTGCAACCAAACAGCTTGAAGCACCAGGATGCAACAAATGAAGCAAAGTGGTTCTGCTGCTCACTCACCAAATGGCTGAATGACCTGTTAGGCAGCTACTCATTTTTTTCATCAAACAGTAGTCTGCTTGCTGCCTAGTCATCCAACTTGATATCGTTCGTTATTCTTCGATCACATCGGTGATCCAAGGTGATCGGAGCAAGTTGAGAGCAACCATCCCCAAATGAATGAAGCAACATTTAGCATCAGAATTCATAAACGACATCAACCAACCACAGATCAAAGAATCAAACAAGTGTTGCCCGTTGCCATTTGTTCTACCAGCTGATCAACTACGAGCAGCTGATCGACCTTTCTACCATGATATCAGTCCACCCCAACGGCATCAGGATGTAGGTCCTTAACCATCAGCTTGGCAAAGGCAATGGCGTGCTGAATGTTGGCATCCACGATCCTGACACGCAGAGTCCGGGGTGAGGATAAGCTGAGTTCCACATCCCAACAATAAAGGCCATCAGGGTGCAACTCCTCATCATTGTGATGTTCACGCGGCAATCCTAGCCACAATACGCCACAAGACGCCACAATAACATACCACAGAAGGAAGCATCAATGCTCATAATGCCTTTCATCCTTGCCTCTTATGATTGACTTGGCCGAACTCTCTTCATGGTAGATAATGATTGATATTGATTGATATCATGGTTCATAGTGAACCAGTTAGTGGCTTCTACGTTGAAAACAGGCCCAAGCGAATTCGCCAATCATCTCAGGGGCTTGGCCAAGTTTGCCAGCGCGTCCGAGGACATGAAGTGCCACAGTGCCACTGTTTGGGCATCAAGGATGGAGCCCAAAGACCCACCAAAAATTGGCTGTGGGTCAATATTAATCAACCAACTAAATGGGGGATAATAACCAACAAATTAAAGGGAAAACAATACTTACTGCTGGGGAAGCAGGGGTACAGGGTTTTGACCCACAGCCAAATGATTGTGCCATAAATGCTGGCTGGCAGCGTTTTTTCTACTGAACTCACGATTGATGTGGTTCTGTACCCGGTTCAAGTGTTCGATGCCCATGTTTTCCACCTATGATCAGGATGACCATGCAGTTTGGCTTCCAAAGATCCACAGCAGCACGTTCAACAGTTGTTTGCACTGCTCAGCTGATCCTCGTTGGTGGATGTGGCTTCCCGCATGACCAGCCAGGAACCGCAACGTCGTCGCATCAGCACCCGGCCCACCCACCGTCCTTGTCTCGGTGAGATCACAAATGTTCCAATCCAGGTCAGCCAAAGGCAAGGGCGGAAAGCACACCTAGGTGGATCCAAGGAGCCACCAGCTGAGTGGTGAAAGATGGTGAAAAATGTCACCACTTGTGATTGACAAGCATTATAGTCATCAACAAGGCTCAACAATGATCAACAACGTGTGATAATAACTTAATTGTTGATCAATGAATATTATTAACCCTGATTGAGATGGGTTGGGAGTGATAAAATTGATTGATAAACTGGATGACAACGGTGAAGCAGTGCACGAACTGGTTCTGTGGCAAAGTTTGCAATTTCCATTATGGCTATTAGTTGATTATGTATGGTCCTTTGCAAATCGGTTATTTTGCTACAGGGTTAGCCATGCAGGGTAGTCGTTATGGCAATTTCGGATGGTCACTGGCTGTATCGCTTCACACTGGCCGCATGGCTTTACCAGTCGGCGGCTCTCCATGAGTCATGGGCTTCATGGTGGTGGTTGTTGGGGGGTACACCGACCTGGGGCACGTCAACCCCATGCAGTAGTCAAGTATTCAAGATATGGCTGTAGGTCAATATCAACCAACCAACTAAATGGCGGATAATAACCAACAATAGTAAGGGAAACAGCCTGGTTAATGATAGGGGAACCAGGGGGACTAGGGGTGAACCGACCCACAGCCATATCATCATCATGGTAGACGCTAAACCTTGAGCTACCGCTCATGAATTCAGATAGCTGAACCATAGATGTCACGTTAGCAACCAGCAAAGCACCAAAGCTCAGGTAAACGCCGAGTCATGGGTTGGTGACCGTTGATGATTCCAACGACACCAATCCCAGCTGCTATGTGCAGCAACTCCATCTTTGATATCACCGTCCCTGCTGTGAAACAACACATGTAGAAAAATGTTTCTGAAATCTCCGCCCATCAGCAACACCCCTCGTGAAAGCTGAGAAAATGTGGTCCAAGATGGCCTTCAACATTTGGACAGCATGCCTCTGTCCCACGAACCATTTCCACATCCTCATTCAGCTACGGCAGTCAACTGGCCCTTCCAAATTTTGCCCCGCACCTCAATGCGGGTCTCTCCTTCCATGATGAGATTCATGGTCCTTAGTCAGAATAGCAAAGAGCCACCCACAGGGCGCTGACCTAGAAGAGTGCAGATCAAGAATAAACCAATATAAACCAATTGCTTTTAGTTCATGACAGCAGCTTTGTTGATAGTGGGTAGCAATGTTCGTTTTTTCAACTGCTTGTTAGTGGTCCATAATGGCTGGTTAGTGTATCCTCCTGGATGGGGAACAAAGGCTCTTTCCCAATCGGTTCCAACATTTTGTACTCATACTTTCTGCAACGCAAGCGATAGTGTCTCTGCGGGCTAAGATCCAAAGTGAGTGCAGGAAGTCCAGGCAGTCCCTTCCAACGAGGATGTGGCAAGGTTCGTGCATTTTGATGAGTGCACTCCTGGAAGCTAACATAGCCCCTCCAAAGCGCGGGTTGGATGACCAGCTTCCTGTTGGGACTTCTCGTAGGGTCCATGTCAGTTTCCAGGAGGGTCATTCAGGAATCATGGCGGGACCCCACCACTCTGAAAGCAAAGGATAGATGCTCAAACTTGCCATGATGAAATCATCTTCCCAACCACATCCTGCTGCCCTGCTGCACCCACCACTGTGCTGTCCAAGGACGAGTACAATGAGGTTTGCACCTCGGCGTAGTCACAGAATCGGGGAAATATACATCTGGTTATGTTTTGAAGTGAACTGAATATCAACGAATGGATGTGATGGCTTGGCATTGGTAAGGCCTAATTTTGCTGGCGATGGTCGATTATTGACATTGATCAATAGTGATGAAGCGGTGGTTGCAATGGTTCTTAATTGCTGATAATGGTTGAATTGCTAATGAAATGATGGCTAACAACAATCAGATCAAGCTCGAAAATGGTTAGTGATGGCTGGTGATGGTTAGGCCGTGGTTCATAATGTGTAATGATGGTGTGTTCAAAAAGTGATAATTATGATTACGAAGAATAGTAATGAGCAATAAGAACAATAAAGTGACAAGAGGTTGTTCATCAGTATTCTCAACAAGTATCCAAGATTGGAATCTACCTGGCTGGTTGGTATCTGAGGCAACCAGCCTGAAACTGAGAACGTGACCTCAAGAATAGTCAAAAGCTGTATCCCTGTTGTTTCTTGGCTCCTGTATTCCAGATTCTTCGCTCCGTAAAACATCACGACCAACTATTTACATACCCATCTCACACTTCTCTGAGCCATTGCTACCAGTTCCACTATATATACTCATATGATGGTTTCTCAAAATAGGAAAGAAAACCACTGCTCTCCGAGCTACTTCGCGTTGTAATGACCACACAGTTGCACAAGTGAGAGACCACCATGGTCATCATGGTCCCCAAATGGTTGAATCATTTATTCTCAGCAGCCAGCGACTCTCTCTAGCTACAGTGGTGGTACACGGCCACTGCTATCCATGGTTGAATCATTTAAAATCTGAGTTGTTGACAATGACCATATGGCTGTGGGTCAAAACCCTGTACCCCTGGTTCCCCATCATCAACCATTGTTTTCCCTTATTATTGTTGGTAAATCCTCCATTAGTTGGTTGATTAATATTGACCCGTAGCCATATGCTCCAAAAACATGATGACCATCAACCAACAGCCATGGCCTTCCAGGGCCTGCTGCAGCCATGCACCACTGATGCTGGGTCCCCCTGACGATCTCCGCAAAGGACTTGGGCCAAGGGAAGATCTTGCGACCCTCCTCATCCTCGACGGTTGGAGGGCGGGGTAACACGCTTCGAATGGTGGAATGGAGTGTTTCATGGCTTCAAAGTGGAGGTACCTGCAAAAAGAGGAACAGAAACGGCTGGTTCAACCTTTCGGGATGCGGCTGCCGGACAGCAATGATGGTAAAGTGGCAGTAGCGTTAGAATAAGTGGTACCATTGGTGCACAGCCTGAATGGATTTCCCTAGTACTACCTCCTTCATTGTGATTCATGCAGAGTGGTGCACCTCAGTTTTCCAGTAAGTCAGTCAAGATGTCATTTAATCATACTTCTATCTACCACACATCGTGGCTATCCAACTCTATATATATATATATATCAACCTAGCAACAGCTGGGGCACTGCTCAGAGTCTGAAGACTCCTTATCCTCGGGGCAACCAAGTCCCGCACCAACTCGTATGGATCCGGAGCTGGAGGCATTTTCTTCTTCGCCTGACGCAGCTGTGCTGAAGCTGAGTTGTCACTGTCCAGTATGCCGTGGCATGAAGGGAAAACACCGGTGGATGTGCATCTTTTGGGCACTGCAACGGTGAAATGATTCCAAGTTTGAGATACTCCAACTTCATCATCCAAAAATCCAACAGACTCCCGACATTCGAAAAGCATAACTTGAAGGATGCATGAGCCATGGTGGTTCATCCCCGATCCCCTCGGTGGAGCTTTCCCAATTGGTGGCAGGTTCCAAGGCGGGCAAACCGCAACTTAAAGTCCCGCGGGTCACAGTTGGTGTCTGGCTGGTGCTTTTCAACAGCAAACAATGACTAAGTTCAGTGATGAAATCACACCCACACCAAATAAACACCCACTGTCACATGGTCTATTGCCTTACTGTTCATCCATTTTTCTGAGTCACCTTTGAAAATTCCCACACATCTATAATCAATCATCTGAAATTATCTGAGTAACCTTAACTGCACTCCTGATTTTCCAGTAACCCTACCTGTAAACCTAGGACAACCCCGGAAACTTCTCGCCGCGCCTGTCCCTTGGGAGTCGTTCGTGGAGATCTCGAGCGCAGCCTCGCCAAGGTCTCCTGGCCGGATCTGGTGGCTGCTGCTAGTCATGGGGTTTCAGCCTATCCGAGTGGTTGATATCCAAATGGTTGGTATCCAAGTGGTTGGTTTATGCCAATGGTTGGTTTATGCAGTTGATTGGTTTATGCCATGTTTATCCAATAAATGGTGGGTGTAATTTTCCAAGTGGTTGGAATATCCGAGTGGATGGCAGGTGCAAACTGTTGGATGGCATTTTTCGGAAGCTGCAGGTGTTTAGAAATCCTGAAATAGTGAGATACCGCTGATTGGGGTAGCCACAACAGGCGGTGGTTCCCCTAGTCATCTCAACGAACATCAGCGGAAACCAACTACATCAACTACTTTCTGTAGGTACACTGCTGGCAGGCACTCCTTCGAAACAATATTTGCTGGTTTCACCGACTTTTACCTCTATGATTCAACGAAATATAATGTGCATCAAGGCTTGTTTGTGATGCTAATGATACAACTATATACCCCCATGGTTATTTGTTGGTTGCAGGATACATCACCAACCGTAGGCGGCTAGTGACCATTGCATCATGGATTCAACTGGGTCTTACTCGGCGTTGACCCGAAGGAATGGATGGCAGGTCGCTATCAGGAGAGCGCTGCTGTTTCATTGCTGTTCCCATACAGGGTAAGGGACCAAAGAAATCCTTCGTCAAACCATGGGATGTAGGACACTTTCACAACCCCATCAACAGTTGACAATCGGATGACCGCAGTCATATCGAAGCGTTGCGTCATCTCCCTACAATCAATCATCGCCAATGGAGAATGTTCAACCATTGTTGCTTGTTATTATATGCTGAAAATCATCATGCAATCCGGCATCTCCCGCGTCGTGAACACAGCAACCCGCTACAAACCTTCAAATCATTCGTTGCCTTGGTTCACATGTTGGCTGATCGTTCAGCATCACCAAACCATGATTAATAATCAGCCAACTGGACTGTCAAATTCAGCTCTCACATTAAATAGATGACTATGCTTATATGCTGCCTCATTATTTTTCATGCGCATGGTTAACACGCGGCATATACGTATGGTTGATCGCAACCATGATCATGTCTCGTCAACCAATGCCATGAAACACCACGTGCCGTGCCTTGGCGATGCTGCGGCCCTGAGCGGTCGAGAACTCTGGGCGTCACTCTGAACAGATCCGTTGCAATGAAGGAAAATATGGGTGATGTTCTATGGTTAACTATGGTTAATAATGGGTAATCATAGGGGATGATAAGCCACAATAGTAGGGGATATACTAACTAATAGGGGACCCCAAAGTTATGGTTGGTCTATTACTTGAAATGGTTGATAAAGGATGACTTGGGGAGTCCCCTCTTTTGAGAAACACCCATATGGCTGTGGGTCAAGCAGTCAACCAACAATCATGGGGGATCAGTTCACTGAGTATATGACAATCCGTTGCTATGAGAGCTTTTGGAGGAGGTGCATATAAATCATGGAAGGGATGGATGAGGGGTTATGTAGGGGTTTCGTTAGAGAGTGGGGCTCCGTGGGGATTTTTTTTGTGATACAAATCATCACAAAACAGTGTAAATACCAGCATTTTCTGCATCCAAGGCTTTTGAGACCTAGGCAAAACGCACAACAGGTGCCAATGGCCCAAAATACAACCAAACAACAAGTTACCTACCATTCATCCAAGCAGCAGGAAAACTTCTGATACTAAGTGCACCAGGTCATACCAACTAGTAGATTCACTACTGTAGTTGATGAAGTGGTTCACTGCTTGGTCTCAACGTGGCCAGGCCTTCTTCTTGGTCTCCTCAGCTGCCCTTGCTACACGCCTCGAAGCGGGATGAGATCTGCGATTGCCGCAGGTGCACGGGTGCCGGTGTATGGCTGTGCACGTACACATGTGGATGCGGTTGTGTATAGATGTCTGTCTACCTTCGGCTATGTCAAGATTTAACATTGATTGATTTGCATATCTATGAATATATATATATATATGTGCACGTAGGCATATACATACATAGTGCTTATGCAAATAGCTGTTTTGCATCTACACCCATCCGCCGCATCTATACATATCTATTAGATATGCACACTCGTTTGTTTGTTATCTATTTACACTTGAATTTACATTTACGAGACATTACGCATGCAAAAACATTTGTATTTACATATTTGAATATTTACATATCAACCTGTTTCATCATATGTATATATATATGTATATGTGTGTGTGAATATTAAGACACATCGCATATTCATGCTAAATCTATGAGTTTGATGGTTCACACAAACAGGTTGCTATTTTGTCCTATTGATGTCTCATACCATCTTCATAATTCAACTACCAACATTAACTACACTAGTAAGTGACTATTGATGATAGTACAGAAATTGACTGCTAGTCTCAACACCATACCAACTGGTAAAATACCGTATTGACTAGTTCTAATACCATATCAGAGTACAAATATCTTTATCGCCAATTTACCTCATACATTTTCTATTTGAAATGGAGATCCTCCTCCCCCTCTGACATCAATGGCCTGCTCTGGGCAAAAAGCACGGCCACTCCGGCAGCTGCCGCCGCTGCCAATGGCCGATGCCCGGTGGAGGCTCCCTCGTGTCTTGCCAAGCTGCATCACGCATGACTGACCACTATGAACTGCTATCTTCAACCATTTACTAACCATAGTTAATCATCATTGATCATTTTTACCCAGTCTTAACCGTGATGAACCACTATCAACGAGGTGTAAGTAGGCATTATCTGACTGTGATTTACTTATTATCAGTGCGGACATATCGTATGTATTACATACCTAGTCTAGATATGTCTAGATCGGCTTATCTGTAAAATACGGTATATACCACCAGTAAGCTTAATGCGCCAATCCTACTGGCTACAGGGGTACCACCTGCACTTATTCTGCACCCAAGAGGGTCGAATTCAAAAACTTGGTTGCAAAAGTGTGTTACTGGGGGGTATCAACCAGCAACGGAAACCGCACCAATTCATGAACAAAAAAAAGGAAATTAACAGGCTCAACCAGCTCAACCTGCAGTTTGGCTTCAGCCAGCATCAAGCAAACCATCTGATCAAGCCGCAAGATGGGGCAAACCAAGTAATGTCTTAGAAGCACCCTTTGAGTAATTGTTTGCAAACTACAATCAGCTAATCTCAGGGCATGTTGCCTGACCCCTAGCGGGCCAATGTTTGGGTGGTTTGAAGCCTGGATCAGCAGTGAGATTAAAGTCTCAAGGCTAAACACCACCCAAACATTCGAGCCTAGATTTGAAATCTAAAATCTATACATAAATAATAGGTATAATTACCAAATTCGAATCTTTTGCCACCAATAAAAATGTGGTTTCCTACGCTTTCCTTGATGTTGGGCTGGCTGTTGGGAGTACCCACGCTACCCATCACAGCCCATCATGCGCCCGGGCACAGCTTTCTTTTTCGGCCCCGAGAAGTCCAACTTGGCTGTGACACCCGGCAGTTAAAAGAGTTGCTCGGTTCACTGTACACTTCGAGCCGCGGAGCTTCGGTTGATGGTTCTATCGCCATGGAGGCACTGCCGTTCCAACTGATGGCCACTCTGTACAGAGAAATGACCAATTTTCAAGCTTACAAGCAATTAGGAAGCAAAAGCTCTTTGATGTCTCAACTCAACTGTTGATGCGACTGTCACGGGATGACCAACCCATGGCCCATGCATCAATGAATCACAACCAGTAGAAGTGCTTCAACTGGATTGTTGAGCCAAGAACGTCTCTTGCTTCCAATGGAGATAAACAACTCATGCCCTTGCCACAGGCCAACTACAAGAGAAGGGGGAAATCGTAACCATCAAGGAGGTAAGGAGCTGTCACAGTTCTGAAATGGCTGGCTTTGGTCAAAAAAATGGGAATGCCCTTCATTAGCCAATCAGTAGCACAGACTTACAACCGGTGGTTGATTCCTGTTGTACTTGGCTGCTAGTTGGGGATCACCCATCAGCTGTTGGTACATTACTAATCAGCTGATCACCCCATCAGTCGCAATGAACCATAGCCCCGCTCAAGTGGCACCTGCAAAGGTGGAACCTGGCTAGAAGAACATCATGTTCGGGTTGGATACGGCCATGTGAGGTCCACATTCAACTTCAACGGTGTGACCCTCAACCGAAGTGGCAGCGGGTATCCCAAGCCAGCTGCCAGCACTAACGCACATCACGTGGTCAAGGTTGTGTCGGCAAGGTCTGCGGCCCTTGTAGGGCTCCAAGATGTGAAGCGCGCCAATGGGAAACTTATCGATGTGCCAGAAAGATGTATGGGTGTTTCTTGACATAGAGAACCCAGAAATGGTTAGTTTGATATCGGATGATTTAGAAGTACCCCTGAAACGCAAATGTGTGTGTGTGTGTGCGTACGAGTTTCATAGGCAACCGCCATCTACGTCTGCTGCCTTGAGTCTAAACCTCTTGCACTGTTGCTGATGACCAGCAATCGCTAGAAGGCTGTGATGATGACTCCCTTTGTCAATGTATTTGACGCGTCTTCCTCTACCTGCTGTCGCCAGTTCGTGCCAAATCTAATGGTTGTATGCTGACCCTGAGGAATGGGAAAGAACCAACAAGAACAGTGAGTGATGGCCAATGCTTCATGGATAAAGACTTAGATTTTCAACAAAGTGGCAGTCTGATGACCGAGCGCCGTCACAACGAAAACTGCCGAGCGCGAACATGTCCAGCTCTCTCAGTGTCGACAATCAGCTGGGTACGACCACACAAAATAGGGACCGTCTGCAGTTCACAAGTCCTGGGGTGTTGCAAGGTTAAATCCGTTGAAAAAAAATAACCAAAAAATATTGACTGATTCAAAAAGTCCACCAAAAAACTGCAAACATCAATATTTGGGTTATCCACATGTCTGGGCATGGACCCAGCCACGGCAGAGGGCCGAAGCAATGGCATGCTTATCAGCATCGAAAACGCCTGGGAATTCATTATACCGAGCTTGTTGGTACTTGGAGAGTTCATAGTGAAGAGAACCCCTGGACTACCCCGGCTAAACCATGGAGAAGCACCCAAGAAATCCTGGATGAACCCTGGATGAAACCCTTCGGACTCATGGGATAAACCACCGACCCAGTGGACAGGTGGTGCCAACCAAGGTCCGCCACCCAGGCGACCCATCGCTACCCAGCTGAATAAGCACTGGTCACTCGCGGACCGTTCTATGCGCGGCGCTCACCGTTCAGCACTGTGATCTACCTGGAGGAGGCTGCCATTGCAGGGAGAACTGGGCCCAACCAGGTGGGTTAAACCAACAGAGAAATGGTTGGAGGTTTTAAGCGCCAAAACCAGTTGTCCAGTTGTTTTACAAGAATAGTTGATACTGGTTGGTCACAGGATATGACCAGAAGCAACCACTAGTTCGTTCACTACAAACTGTTCACAAACCCACGAACAAGCCGAGCAACTCATAGTGAGCTAGATATGTTCAACTTGCCAAAGAGTTTGAGGCAACACATCGTAGTGGTGCACCCTCGATGTTCACGTGCGACAAACAGAATAGGTGCTGATGGGTGAACTAAAGCCTTGGGGTGCTCTATCCCAAGAGTCTTGTGCTGAATCCTTCGTGAATGTTGCCAAGTAATAAAGCCACAGGGCATGCTATTCAAAAAAAAGATCCAAGACTAAGAGTCCAGTGATCATCACACCCATCTCCCAGGCGGATCTGAACATTGCCCTATCAAAATCCTATCAAACGTCCATTGGAGTAGCCTGACACTCTTGATGGCATGTTTCAAAAGCAGGTCAGCCATTTCAAGAAAAAACAACGTGTGATCTCTTCATTCTTTCTTGTGGCCGCTGTTTACCATTGTCACATATCATTGAGCACTAAACAAACCGTCATAAATAGTCCATCTTGGTTGATAAGTGGACACTATTGATGATATAAAACCAACCACAAGAAATCAACAAGCCATAGCAAGCCAAACCTACGGTCACACATTTGCATGGCAATTCGCAGCTGAAAGTGTGCCAGCCTCAGGTGTTTCGCCAGGAAAACCACGTGGGCTTGCGCCTCCCAGTTTCCCCACTCAGCTTCCGGATGCTTCCCGTGGGTACACCAGGGACCAGACTAGTTTCAGCCGCCACACTCACGCGAAGGCAGGCTGGGATTCGGCTCCCACGTGTCGACCAGGCGCTCCTGGCAGCGTCAACTGCTCGCAGGTTAGGTGTTGGGGGGTTAAGGTGACTCTTGGGTTAAATGGTTAAATGATGTTAAATGTAGAAATATGGTTGGCCGGTTGTGGTTAAGGGCAATGCCTTTGGGTAATCAAACATAGCTGGCTAGAGGATGGCCATTCCAAATGCCGGAAATGGTGGATTCAAGACCTGCCAACGCTTGGGTTTAACTAAGCTTGATTAAGTATCGACACCTTCCAAATGCCGAACCAATTAATGCAAATCTTCAGCCGCTATTCAACCAAAGTCACTTGCAATTACAATCCTTGTAGGAAAAGTCGCCCGCTAGTTGTGAGTTTTTCAACAATAGTGAGGCACACCGAAACTCGAAGAAAAGAAACTAATTACACTAAGAGATCAAAATGTCTGTTTCCCTCAAAACAACCGTGCCCCCATCACTGCTTGATTTCCCTAGCACAATCATCCCCTACTGATGGAGAAGTTGATGGAACCTCGCTGGAGAATCCCAGCCATCAACCTGCACCGGTGCTCAACCCTGCCCCACCCTGATGAACTCGTCGGTCGCCTGACCATGGTGGCTGTTGCCATGGGATGTGCATCAGGAGTACAGGGTTTTCACTCACAGCCATCTGGGGGTTTCTCAAGCCATAGGGGAACCCATCAAGTGGTTGGTTTATTGAGTTTATTGCTATTAATATCATAAATAGTTGGTGCCGAGGATGAAGACTTCTCATGCAACCAAGGTAACGAATGGAGCCCATGTGGCCGCAAGATCTCAGAATTGAAACAATCCACTGGGTGGTGTGTTGAAAGAAGTGGATCAAAGCCAACGCTGGTTCAACAGAGTCTGTTTCGAGATGTTTGCTTACTCAGTTTGTGCCATGCAACTTATCAATCTCTTGATCGGTTAACGGTGGGATGTGTGTTTACTAATTCTGAGGCAGTCGATCGGTTCTAACTGAGATCTCACACAGCCAAGTGAGGCAGTCTTCAGCGGAATGTTAAGCGGACCTTTCTTCCTGTGAGACTTGAAAAAGTCAGTGCAGGCATTGTCATGTAACCAATGAAGCGTGCTCACCATGATAAACACTTTATCATGCCAGATAGTTAACAAAAAAGAAGCAGCTGTTGCCAAACAAAGTGATACCGTAACCCCCCAGGTGTAAGTTGGTAACCCAATTGACAATCGTCATATCCAACATAGATATAAATGGTAGTTACCCTACCCTATGCTTCCAGTTACCATAACGTAACCTGTTCCCTAAACAACAAACTGATAGAAACCAGAACTGGTTCCCAGCCCCTATGGTAACTGCTTGCGCCTAGGGCACCACCTGCAGGGCATCACCAACGAGGTGAACCATGGCACCCCCGTCGTGCTTTCCCCCGCCTCGGCGATGCTGCTTTGGCCCAGCAACATGAACCTGCTCTTGGCCACCTGAGAGCTGCTGTGCTGCGGGTGAAGGCAGCTACAGGTCGATGTCACCTACTGTTGGATAAATGAAACGATGTGTAGAGATATAGAAACAGATGTAGATATAGATATTGATGAAGATGTAGATGTAGATGCAGATGTAGATGGAGATATAGATTCATGTAGATATACCAGTAAATATAGATACAAATATAAATGTAGATATAGATATAGATATGGGTGATATATCGATATAGATATAGATATAGATATAGGTGATATACAGATATAGGTAAGAGAATACAACCTGGAGCACTCATCATTAATCGGCTGATTATCGAGTCATGAGTTATGAACCGGACTTGTCACTAGGGTTGCCCAGCAAACATGGCGATAAACCATGCTTGGTACTATGATGGAAGCCCAGGTTTGGTGGGAACCATTGTCACTGCCTGTGATGATCATAGAGAACTGCTTGGATTCCTATGGATTCCTATGGATTCCCATGAACACGTGCTATGGTTCCCCAGGTCGGACAAGGGACCTGTCAATTCACCATCAAAGTAGGAACAGCCCAGATCAAAGTTTCAGAACTGCCGCCCTCACTCAAGACTGGTTGGATTCATGCCACGATTCCTACCCCAAGAGGGTAATGAAATCCCATTTCAGTGCATGATGAATCAACATGACCTGTACCTGATCAAAATTTCACATGTTCTTTGCCAACAGAACCTCATCTTTGATGTTGGATCACTCTTAAAATGGGATTACCGTATGGTTCCACACCGACCGTGCCCAAAACCTCACTGAAACGGTTCAATACTTATCTTGGGTTGTTCCCATGTTTTGGCTAGCATTCGGATACAAACCCGCGCCACTTATTGTTGCTTGCTGGTGATTCGTGCTCGGCTATAAACAAAAACACCTAGAAACCATCATCATTAACAATTCATTCATTTCAAGCGCATGCCAAGCGTATGGTTGACTATGAGCCACTCATGAAACATGGACCTCAACTAATGCTGAACCATCATGATTGACCATCATAAATCTATAACAATCACTAACTGTTGGTTGTTGATTGTTGTCGGGTATGCTCTATAGATATCCGCTATTTCTGATCAGTAACCATGAGCCACTATTCACTATTCTTAATTCCTGTTCCAGTATGAGTCATTGAGAATTAGTGGCCGGTTTCTGGCTGAAAATAACCATCATAAATCATGGTCCATCAGCCCTGCATTACAAAGCATCATTGATGATGTTGATAATTCACTGTTATGGATACCGATGATGCTTAATAACAATAAAGTACTGTCATCTATCCTTATTTACCATCATGAATCAACATTGGTCATCGTCAACAACCATCATTAAGCATTCTACACCCTGCTGTTGGGTAATAACCCCTATGCTGAAGCCGTATTTGCCGACATGGTCAACATCATCATCTCAACTCTTGTTGGTCATCCTTTGGAATGAACCACCACTAATTCACTAACCAGCTATCATCATCATCATCATCATCATCATCATCATCGTCATCCCCAGCTGTCCAGGGCACCAGCGCGTAGCCCGCGTCACGGATGAACTCTGGGATGATCTACCGGCCGTGCTGTCCCAGAAACCCATGGCGCGAGCTGGTTGTCAGTGAGGACCCCAGGATTTTGAAGTGGTTAATGGTGGTTAATAGTCGTCAATGGTGGTTCATTGCTACCATTAACCACGACAAACCACCATTCACATCAAAAAACATGAAACAGAAATTGCTACGGGGTTTGTTGGGATCTTCACTTGCTTCACTTGGCTTTTGTGCTTCATATTCAGTGGTTATACCTAAACGTTTATTCCTGGCTGTTGGCGGTCCATAATTCCTTCGCTCGGTATTGCGCCGGTGTGTGTGTGTATGTCTGTGTGTGTGAAGTCTTTTCAACAGTGGTTTGTCCATATTCATGGCATGCCCCAAAAAAAGGCACGCTCCCCTATTACCCAAAAGTGACTGTTTTAAATGTGTTTAGTGGTCTATCATGTAGCTTAGATTTTCACATATGCATGTACATACCGGTATACATTACTGGCTACATCCCAGTGCTAATCCCATAGTTGATTGTAAATCACGGGCTATTCATGGTAAAACTGCTGGTTGTTCATCAACAGCTGGAGCTACAATTACATATTCTTCACATACAAATACAAATATGTTGATTAATATGAGAATAGATGAATATGGACTTAGTTGTACAAGTAAATAAATAAGCAAATGATTAGATAGATAGATAGATAGATAGATAGATAGATAGATAGATAGACAGATAGATAGATAGATAGATAGATAGATAGATAGATACATCGCTAGCTAGCTAGCTAGCTAGCTAGATAGATAGATAGGTAGCCAGATAGCTAGATATATAGATAGATAGATAGCTACATAGATAGATAGATGGATAGACGGATGGATGTCTCACCGTAGCTGGCCAGCTTGGCGCGCCTTCAGCCCCCAAAGGCCGCTAATGACGCCATCCAGGTCTCCGATCACCTGGAGTGAATGGTTATGCCTGACATCAAAAAACCGGGCGATGGCTCGGACTTATGGCGATGGTTAATATCAACTAATGGTGGTCCAATGGTGGTTAATCAATAATCAACCAATGGTTTATGGTGGTTCATCATGGTTAATGATGGTTAGATTATGGTTAATTATGAATTTTGATTGTGGCAGTGGTCATAAGTGATGATTATGAGGTATCAGTTATCATCATTGGGCTTATGATCGTAAGTTGTGATTCTGGCTAATGATTGGTGATGATCATGGTTCTGATTATGATCATTGCGGCATTCAGGCTGGTTATGATTATGGTAATAGTCTAATAGTGGTTAATGATGCTTCATAACCATGTTGGTTGTGGCGACACTGGCTAATGATGTACACTTCACAGCGGCAAAGAAGCAACAATGGCCAACAATCGCAGGAGGAATTCATGAATAGCACACCTTAGATTGCCATTGTTAGGCATCATCAGAATTCTGGACCGCCAACGGCTAAGAATAAACGTTTAGGACCATCGATCTGTCTATTAATCTATCTACCGATCCATCTATCTATCTATCTATTGATGGATTGTCCATGCGGGTACACACAAAGACGTAATGTGTAAATAAATTTTGACGGTAAGTATATAACAGGCTATTCACGGCTACACTGCTGGTGGTTTCTTCATTTGGATCTACTGGTACCGTCATGGAGTCAGTGACACCATCAACAGGGCCCCAACAGACCACCACACAGAACCGCATCTGTGAACGGGTCCACCTCCAACGCCGCAGTGCTGTGGGTGAAGACCTCCTTCTCTCGCAGCAAGACCACCGAGTCGATATCTGCGGCGTAGCTGCTTGGGATTTTTCATCAGTCGTGGACGTTCCATGACCAAAAGTGCTGTAGTCAAATGAGTCCAATGAGTCATAGCTGAGGGAGAGCCATATGAGTCCAATGAGGCTAGCACCTCTGAGGGCACATTTTTTGGCATATAGGTTGTATGACCAGGGCATCGCAGATTGAGAGCAGCACCTCTAATGATGATGCTTCGCTTACAGTATGAGTGCGTGATGGTGCGCATTCCGAGCACATGAAGGTATATCAATGGCTGATATGATATCGAAATATCGGTCTGGCAGAGCTTTTCAAGGAACCATTAAAAGTATGCAACCCTAGCCATGCTGGGCCATGCTGGATGGAAATCCTTCGATTTGGACAGGGGGCTTCCAGTACAGTCCGTGGATCTCAGCCAAAGCTCTCGGAAAAGCATTGTTGCATTGTCTCCAATGTTGGAATCACCACAATCAAATGATATTGCTGCTGTCCACCTTGTCATCATGTAGCGAGTTTGGAAGTTTGGATATATAATCACTTCTGCAAATATCACCACAAAATTCATTGGTTGCAACATCAGCTTGAATCATGATCAACTAAGACCAATGCAAGCGTTGGAATTTTCGTGCAACAGCCATCTTCGAGGTGCGAAGCCGTTGATGCCAGGGAATCAGCTGCTGATCAGCTGCTGATCAGGTCATTAAACTAGACGACGGTTGGCCCGAGAGCGAGAAAGGCAATGTTATAGCAGCCTCCAATATACTAATTCAAAAAGACTAACGTCATGATCCTTGAAATGGATGATGATGATGATGATGATGATGATGATGATGATGCTGATGATGATGATGATGATGATGTCGTTGATGATGTCGTTCATGATGTCGTTGATGATGATGATGATGATGCTGCTGCTGCTGATGATGATGATGATGATGATGATGATGTAGCTGCTGCTGAAGAAAAAGATGAATATGATGAGAATGCTGGCGATATGACAGGGCTGAAAGGAAGAAAATGTTGTGGACGGGTTGTTGGACGCAGGTCCCAGATCGCAAAACGTACCAGGCAAAAACGTACCAAGGCAAAACGCGCCAGAGCAAAACGTACCACAGCAAAATTTACCACTGCAAAACGTACCAAAGCAAAACGTACCACAGCAAAACGTACCAAAGCAAAACGTACCACCGCAAAACGTACCAAGGCAAAACGTACCAGATCAAAACGTACCAAGAGCAAAACGTACCACCGCAAAACGTACCAAGGCAAAACATACCAGATCAAAACGTACCAAGAGCAAAACGTACCACCGCAAAACGTACCAAGATCAAACCTACCAAAGCCAAACAGACCAGAGCAAAACGTACCAAGAGCAAAACGTACACGGTACCACACAGCAAAACGTACCAGGCACAAACGCACTAGAGCAAAACGTACCGCAGCAAAACGTACCAAGAGCAAAAGGTACGACCGCAAAACGTACCAAGATCAAACCTACCAAAGCCAAACAGACCAGAGCAAAACGTACCAAGAGCAAACCTACCACAGCAAAACGTACCAAGATGAAACGTACCACGGCAAAACGTACCAAGATCAAACGTACCAAGAGTAAAACGCACCAGAGCAAAACGTACCACAGCAAAACGTAGCAAGAGCAAAACGTACCAAGAGCAAAACGTACCACAGCAAAACGTACCAGAGCAAAACGTACCACAGTAAAAGGTACCAGAGGAAAACGTACCAAGGCAAATCGCACCACGACAAAACGTACCAAGACAAAACGTACCACAGCAAAACGTACCAAGAACCAAGACACAACGTACCAAAGCAAAACGTACCAAGGCAAAACGTACCAGAGCAAAACGTACCAAGAGCAAAACGTAGAACAGCAAAACGTACCACCGCAAAACGTACCACAGCAAAACGTACCAGAGCAAAACGTACCACAGTAAAACGTACCAGAGTAAAACGTACACAGGCAAAACGCGCCAAGACAAAACGTACCAAGACAAAACGTATAGCACAGCGCAACGTACCAAGATCAAAGGTACCACGGCAAAACGTACCAAGATCAAACCTACCAAAGCAAAATGTACAATGTGCCGCAGCAAAACGTACCAAGAGCAAACGTACCACAGCAAAACGTACCAAGATCAAACGTACCACGGCAAAACGTACCAAGATCAAACGTACCAAGAGCAAAACGCACCAGAGCAAAACGTACCACAGCAAAACGTACCAAGAGCAAAACGTACCAAGAGCAAAACGTACCAAGAGCAAAACGTACCAAAGCAAAACGTACCAGAGCAAAACGTACCAGAGTAAAACGTACCAAGAGCAAAACGCACCAAGACAAAACGTACCAAGACACAAGGCAAAACGCACCAAGACAAAACGTACCAAGACAAAACGTATAGCGCAGCAAAACGTACCAAGAACCAAGACACAACGTACCAAAGCAAAACGTACCAAGGCAAAACGCACCAAGACAAAACGTACCAAGAAGCAGGTCCAAAATCGCAATTTTACCCCAGTTTTTGACGTTCAATGTCCAGAAAACATGTGATGATGTGATGATCTAGATCTGCAGATGTGATGATGTGATGATCTAGATCTGCAGATGTGATGATGTGATGATCTAGATCTGCAGATGTGATGATGTGATGATCTAGATCTGCAGATGTGATGATGTGATGATCTAGATCTGCAGATGTGATGATGTGATGATCTAGATCTGCAGATGTGATGATGTGATGATCTAGATCTGCAGATGTGATGATGTGATGATCTAGATCTGCAGATGTGATGATGTGATGATCTAGATCTGCAGATGTGATGATGTGATGATCTAGATCTGCAGATGTGATGATGTGATGATCTAGATCTGCAGATGTGATGATGTGATGATCTAGATCTGCAGATGTGATGATGTGATGATCTAGATCTGCAGATGTGATGATGTGATGATCTAGATCTGCAGATGTGATGATGTGATGATCTAGATCTGCAGATGTGATGATGTGAAGATCTAGATCTGCAGATGTGATGATGTGATGATCTAGATCTGCAGATGTGATGATGTGATGATCTAGATCTGCAGATGTGATGATGTGATGATCTAGATCTGCAGATGTGATGATGTGATGATCTAGATCTGCAGATGTGATGATGTGATGATCTAGATCTGCAGATGTGATGATGTGATGATCTAGATCTGCAGATGTGATGATGTGATGATCTAGATCTGCAGATGTGATGATGTGATGATCTAGATCTGCAGATGTGATGATGTGATGATCTAGATCTGCAGATGTGATGATGTGATGATCTAGATCTGCAGATGTGATGATGTGAAGATGTTGATGTGCAGATGTTTATATACGGCTGCTTTTTTACGAAGAACCCTTCGCAGGCGCTCTCGGGAAAAAAACAGCAGTGGAGCTACAACCAACCATCATAGGAACGTGACTGCCAACCTCTTGCGGAAATTTAGAGGATTGTAAGGAAATGTGTATTGTGAAAACTGACCTGGTATGTTGAAAGCGATGTCTCCTGGTTATAAGTTGATTGATAAGCCAATCTACTATGAATAGATCAGTTTTGTCTATAATAACTTGCAGTTGTCCTAGTTATAAACCAACTTAATTAGGTGCATCACTTTACAGGGGTATATCTGTTCCTCACAATTGCCCTCTAGCTGGCACTGGAAACCAACCAGTTGCAAATGACTTTCCTGCCGTGATTTTCCAACCAGGCCAGTCCCGTTTTGACCTCGATTATTGACTATTGTGAATCATGATTATCCATTGTTGACCAGTTATCACAACCGTTGCCAACCGTGATTTCTTCTCAGGTGCCTGTTGACATAGGTTTGTGAAAAAAAACTATATATCATTCCATTCAATGTACAATATGGCAAATGTTGATATCCAGTGCTGCCTATTGATTCCCGAATCATGACTTATATTATAAGCAACGTGCATATCACTATACATCATATCCTGTTGATATCCATTATTGCCTATTGAATTATCACACTATCATTTACTGGACATACCAAGATGGATGTCACCACCTGACATGTTCCCATAGCCGCCGCCTGTGGGAACACCGTTGCTCTTCAACACATCCTGAGGAAAGACCCAGTGCCTTCCCCCCAAATTTCAAATCTCCCGGGTGGCCCCGACCTGGCCGCCCTGGCCCTAAGGGGATGAGATTCACTGGCTTCCAAAACATCACAGGCATCACGGGCGTGGTTGCAGATTGTTCATGATCTCAATGCTGGTGAATGATGCTTCGCGGCAATGGACAAAGGTTGCACTTGTGAGTCGGTTATCATGGAGCATGATATGTATCTGATCCCCTACCAGGGATTACCAGGGTAGTCCAACTCCCTACAGAAGCCGGTGCTGTCTTAAAAACTGGGCTCATTCGATGCAGCGCAGCCCCGGTGTCCTGCCCCAACTTCGATTGCAGCGGCGCGAAGCGGAATAGGTCCGTGGAGTCGCGGCCTGGGGTCTGAAGGGTGCCCCGGAACGGGCTGGTACTTGTTCCAGTACATTTCATTGCAAAGGGTTGGGCCAGTAGTCGTTGAACTGCACTCCACCGGAACAACTGATCCTTAACAGCACTCAGTGCGTGTCCTACTATCATCGATGGTTCTTGGCTTCGAGAATTCAATCCCAACTTTCCCCCCCAAAAAAAAACGATCCACGTTCTTTTTGTGTGGGGAAAATCCAGTGTGGCTTGGAAAATCCAAATGCTCGCCCTCACAGGTGTGGCATTGCCGCCGGTCACCAAGCCCTTGCGAGGCCCCGGCGCCCTTCCACACCCTTCCAGGCCCCACCCGAGCGCCATGCCTACAACGAGGGAGACAAAGCCCAAACACAGCCTGGCAGCGCGGTGGTGAAGCAACGTCGTCAATGGCAGAACTCGTTGCTGGTCAATGCTGGTTAATAAGCAGTTGTTAATGATTCTTAAAGGATGGTGGAATGTTGAATGATGGCTAAGGGGCTCATGATGGTTCATGATAATCATCAACATGGTGGTTCATATGGTGAATGCCGAATGCTAGTAAGGATAAATAAATCAATCATAGGATGGTGGATCATATAGCTGATCCCTAGTGTATCCTGATGGTTTATCAAATCATATGGCTAATCATACGTAATCATATCATCCAATGATAATACCCGGTGTATCCAGATCAAATGATGGATCGAAAAAAGGTCGTAGAAATTATAGGGACACCAAACGCAGGTGTCGCTACCACGATGGGATCGGATGGGTGAACGCTGGAAACTTCGCCAACCCAACGCAACATGTACCTTGAAACCAGGATCGAACCATCCCAAACCTCACTTTCACATTGTTTAAGACTAATCTTCCAAGATTAATTACAATGAGCCATGATCAACCATCATTAACTAACATCAACCAGAATGTCCGTTAAACGTCACCTATCAATCATAACCCCGTGCTCAGTGCCCCCAACCCCTCTCTCAGCTTTGGAATGTTGGTCATGAACCTTGCCCCAAAACTGAACCGCAACCGACCCAAAAAGGGATATGATATTCCGAGACGTTGATTGATGGTTGCTCCCGGTTGGTCCTCAATGGCTACCAAGCACTTAAGAAAGCACTTTAGTGGCCTTGGAAATGTTCAGTAGATTGTGATTGACGATTGTTGGCATACTTAGACCCTAGATAAAGATATAGAAACCATGACAGAGTGCAGCACTTCCGATCATCATTCTATGAAAACAGATTTGATCTCATTTGCAGTGCTAATGCCAGGTCAGGGTCTGAGTTGCCGATCATAAGCCCATCACAGACACCAAGCACTCTACAACAGTGAGAACAAGCCGCTTGTCGTCTCTCTGTGTGTGTGCATGTGTTATATCAAATCATATCATACCCCAGCTGAATTCCATTTGTTGCACTGTGTTGCATTTGTCTTGTTTGTCAGCCCGACACAGTGCCATTTTTCCGAGCAAACTATGTTTCTTTGATATTGTCCAAATTCAACATGCGCACTCAGTCAGTCATGCATAAACATAGCAACAATCTTGGGCATATCGCCAAACACTGTCTCACATTGAAATTATCTACATACACATAAATGCATACATACCACAAATGCTATGTGCCCAGATGGATATATATACATATGTCAACAAATACATATGGAGTACAAATGGCCACAACAAGCAGCTGGATCACTGCTATCTCTCCCAGCGCGTGCACCTGCACTGGCCATCGAAGAGGATCAATCTCCGCCTCAGCCGCAAGCTGGGCACCCGAAACAGCCGGTCACCCGTGCCAGTTGGCTTCATGGTCAAACCGTGGCAAAATGGTCGGATGGTCACCTGCTGTGGTATCCTT
This sequence comes from Symbiodinium kawagutii, assembly GCA_009767595.1. Taxonomy (NCBI): domain Eukaryota; class Dinophyceae; order Suessiales; family Symbiodiniaceae; genus Symbiodinium; species Symbiodinium kawagutii. The sequence goes on from VSDK01013109.1 coordinate 205,877, forward strand.
TGGTATCCCACTAGAGCTGAAAACAAGTTGTGACGCCTGGTGCTTTCAACGACACACGATGTCACTCACCTGGATAGCTGGATCACCTGGAAACCTGCGGAAAACCAGCGGTTTTTTGAGCCGTGTCATCAGCCAGGTGATCATCTACCAGAGATTCCTCAAAGTGCTGCAGGCAACACAAAGTCTACCAGCAACTAGAACCACCTGATCACCAAGAGTGGCTTGGTCACGGCGAAAATCTATAGCTCCATTGCTTCGTCTATGCTGGCTCTACTGGGTAATTCCAGCAATCACGGTCAAATTTAGGTGCAAGCAGCCTTCATAAAAAGCCTCAACTTGTATCATAAGAGCTCACCATCATAGCCACCACCATTGGCTCACCTCAATGGTGCTGGAGCACCTGCCTTCATAAGCTCGTGGTTGTTTCATGGGGAGGCACCGGGCTCCCGACGCAGTTCCAGCAGCGTTCTGCCCCAAGACTTTCGCGATCTCCACGCTTTCCTGGGCTGTGCGAAAAGGGTCAAGGTCTGAAGGTCGAGGGCGGAATGGGATGGGCACCTTTCAAGAGGGCACTGGTTCTGAGTTGATCAAAGGTGGCAAAGAGTGAAACCTTCATGTCATGATTTCTCCCTTAGACCCTCCACGCTTTTGAAGACACCCCCCATTGGTAGAGCATTGGGAATGGGCAGGG
>VSDK01013109.1:211451-227729 GCA_009767595.1 Symbiodinium kawagutii
CGTACATATTATCTGCTCGGCGGTTGTAACCCATCCCAAAAATACTCGTCAAGCCAATAAACCAACCATCCCAAACACTGGGTGAGATCAAAAAAAGTGAAACAAACCGTCAACCACTTATCAATCGGTATCACCAACCAACGGATCAGAGAGCCTTGATGCTATCAAACCCATCAAATACACAGACTGGATGGTCCCAAGATCCAATTGGGTACAGATCACGTCAAGGGATTTCCAAACTGCGGATTTCATGGGACATTTGAACTGCGGATTGCTCATGGCAAATTGGGACTTTACCTTATGTAGTGGAGTATCCGAAAACTAACCTCCTCGATGAACCGCTTGGGGGAACATTGGATCACTTCAGTGTTGGTGAATCTCCACAAATCCTCCCATTTTGCCCAAGCCTGCGGTACCACAACAAAGGCCGCCATTGGCACGACCCAGAAATGCCGATGCGCACAGTTTCGATGGACGCAGGTGCGGTCTATTGCGGTCTAATCTCTCAAAATGTCCATCTGGATGGGGTCCCCTGCGTCACCCGCAACTTTCCCCCTTCACTTGCCGTGGTCATCCATATGCCAAACAACTGCCTGTTGAGCCGACGGTGCACCGCTCGACAGTGTCGCCAAATTGCTGGAGAATCGCAGTGGAAAGTTTTGGGATTCACAGGAATCGGATCCTCAACCATCATCAACCATCATCTTGAATAGTAGCCATTCATATGCGAATATACCATGATAATCCAATATACATCATGAATCAACCATCAGTCAACCCTTGATACACCATGAATTAACCATTGATAAACCATGACTCAACCATTCTCACCACAAATGTGGCACTTTGAAAAAAATCGATTCGAGGAGTTTGGCCACAACAAGAAAGGCATACTGTAAATCCTACGATATTTTGGAAAATCGGGGGGTCCGTATTGATAGATTGCCCCCAGCTTCACCGGCTGGCCGCTGAATATTGAATTGTTGGTTCATTAATAGTTGAATTTCACCTCAATAATCATGTCCTGCATGCCACACAACCACAGAACCTACCACCACAACCCCTCAGAGCACACTACCTGCCGCTCAGAGGTTCCTGTGCAGAGCACTGAACCAGCTATGAGTGGAACATGCAATTCGGCCCTGAAGCACAAGCCTCGTCCAGGAACTCTAACCTGTTTGGTCTGGGAATGTCTGGGACCTCGAGCATTTTGATCATACACTGACAACTACTGATAACTGTTGATCATGGAGTTGCCAGGTAGAAGATGTTGATAGTTCATCACAAACCGTTGATGTTTCGTTCATGTTGAGTCATCGTGGGTGACCGTGTTATCACAAATTGATGACAAACAATCGCGGCAAACGAGGTCTTATCCTCATGGTCTGATCATACCAGGGTCAATCAATGGAACACTGCGGGGCATGGGTTGAGAATGGTCAACGAATAAAGCTTTCCTGATAGCCACGGGTCAATCAAAATGACCATGAACAGTTGGGTATTTCTAACCAAACAGATCCAAACGCTACAGTAAAATCCTCACAATTGATTTCCTCAACTCGCTGCTGGCTGTTTTTTAACTGCAGCAGTCAGCAATGACCACAGGTCCCACGCTGCTCCTGGGCCACACGTCCACCCGGACCTGGGCTGATGGTCCAGACCTATGGCAACTGAACGAAACAGCACTTCCTCGAAGGCTGACGGACTTGCGGGTTCATGGCCATCAATGGACAATCAACTAATCAACTAACAAACAAAAATGGCTTGCGGCCTACATCTGCGGAAGTGCTCATGGTGCATCCTCTCGAATCTCTCTGTTGGCGTTCAAGCGAAGCACGCCCATGGTGAACTGTATTGAGTCAGGAATGAGTCGAAAAATTCAGGAGCACATCCTTTTCAACAGCCAGTGTTCGCCACTGGAATGTTCAAAACTTTAGAAACGCAACCTACACATGCTGAAAGAACCTTCCGAAGTCATGGAATTGGAATGCGGCGATGGCTGCATGCAGTTGCTTAAAAGATGCTGCTCTTAAGCAAAGATCTTTCGAATTGATTTAAATATAGTAGAACATGTTCATCTTTGAATATCTCACCTCTTGGAAACGCAAAACGCGACAGAGAAGTTTTGGGATTGAAAACCGACTCTTGGAAGCTTTGAACTGCTTCTACTTCACTTGCAAAGGACCTGTCAACACTACTCATCAGAGTCTTCTGGAATCACTGCTGCTCGCATTGCTCAAACAACAGCATGGACTTTGGGCCGCAAGAGACCCCGGATGGTTCCAGGACCTCTGGTGCTTCAAGTTTTGCAGACCTTTTACTACAAAAGGACTCAGAAAACGGACGAAAAAGGATGAAAAAGGGAAGGACATGCGACAGTCACAGCCGCAGAAACCGTCAACCCGCCGCAAAGGATCTTTCAACACAGCAGCTGTGGCAGCACACTCCCAGCTGTTGCTCTCATTTTGAAAACATTTTGATGAGCAACGTGGTAGCGTTCCGCTCCGCAGTGCATATTGAATCCAAGTCCAGCACATGGCGCTGTAGTACCATACCAGCTCCGTGATCGAGCCCTTGACATTGGACTTATCATTCGTTCAACTTAGAGCTTCTGGTCCTTGTGCAGTGATGCAGCCCCTTGAAAGGGGCGGCAAACCCTTGCACACGGGCACCGTTTTCAGACGATGCAAAACTCCGTCGGAAAGGAATTATTTCACAGCTGTGGCACAGCTCAACACTAGCAATCAGCACCTTTTCCATCAGACAAGCCGGCAAAGCCGGGGGATTTACCGTCATTAGTAGTACCAGCATGAACAATGGTTCATTCGCTCTGCACAATCTCGATTTGTCATTTCTCCCCCTCAGTGCATTTATGAAGTTTTAAGTTTGATGCATTATGTACGCGACGATAGTACAACACCCAAGCCCATTGGCTGCAAGCCATCTGAGTTGTGCATTAGACAATTCGCAGTTGAAGTCTCTGATGCGCTTTTTGTGACGAACTTGTTTTGGAGGGTCGCCAAGGCAAAGATACTCCGTGATCGAGCCCTTGACATTGGACTTATCATTCGTTCAACTTGGAGCTTCTGGTCCTTCTGCAGATGATGCAGCCCCCTGACAGGGGCTGCAAACCCTTGCACACGGGCACCGTTTTCAGACGATGCAAAACTCCGTCGGAAAGGAATTATTTTACAGCTATAGCACAGCTCAACACTAGCAATCAGCACCTTTTCCATCAGACAAGCCGGCAAAGCCGGGGGATTTACCGTCATTAGTAGTACCAGCATGAACAATGGTTCATTCGCTCTGCACAATCTCGATTTGTCATTTCTCCCCCTCAGTGCATTTATGAAGTTTTAAGTTTGATACATTATGTACGCGACGATAGTGCAACACCCAGGCCTGTTGGCCGCAAGCCATCTGAGTTGTGCATTAGACAATTCGCAGTTGAAGTCTCTGATGCGCTTTTTGCGGCGAACTTGTTTCGGAGGGTCGCGGAGGCCAAGATACTCCGTGATCGAGCCCTTGACAGTGGACTTATCGTTCGTTCAACTTGGAGCTTCTCGCGCGCAAATGATGCAACCCCTGGATAGGTTTATTCGCTTTGCACAATCTCGATTTGTCATTTCTCCCTCTGCATGTATTTATAGAGTTTTTAGTTTGATATATACGTGACGATAGTGCAACACCCAGGCCCATTGCCGGCATGCCACCTGAGTTGCGCATTCAACAATTCGCATTTGAAGTCCCTGATACGTTTTTTTGTCGCAAACTCAAGGTCCTCGACAAGGGTAGCTGGGGCCAAGATACTCAGTGCTGGAGCTCTCGGCATTGCACTTCTCGTCTGTTCTTCAACTTGAAGCTTCCGTCTCGCTCAAATGATGCAGCCACTTGATAGGTCTATTCGTTCTGCACAATCTCGATGCGTAATTTCTCTGCCTCAATGTATTGTTCCTGCATGTGATGAAACGGCAAGCGGCTGCGGCAGGATAGAACAGTGCCACAATTGGGAGGTTGAAACACAAACGGGCTGGCTCAATGTCTGCTGTCCTTCAGTTCACTCTCTGGCCTAGACCAACAAAAGTCCAATGTAGCGCATCAATAAAGCAGTGAAAGAACTGCTCCTTGGCTCTTCTATGTCAAGCAGTAAGATTCCTGCGAAAAATGCATATCCCTCTGCGGAAAACCAATGTACCGGTTTGCGGCTGCCGGCTCATGCCGAATGTAAGAGTATCTCTCTGAGCAAAATAGATCTCTATGCCTGCCACCTCACCCTTCTGATCTTCATTACACAAATCACATCGCGAAAGGAGGCACTTTCCTGGCTGCAGTCAATTAGAGACAGGACCCGCCACAGACTGCGGAAGCTCTGGAACAAAGTCTAAAGCCAAGGCCTACCAGAAAGCCTTACCACAAACACGTCCAAACACATTTCCCCTGGACAGGCCTATAAAACGAAATTTGCAGCTTCTCTCCCTCAATTTGCACCGCTTTTTGCATGTGATGATGCAGCAAGGGGCTGCAACAGGATAGAACAGTGCCACAACTGCAAGGTTCAAGCAAAAATGGGCTGGCTCAATGTCTATTATCCTTCAGCTCAGTGTTTGCCTTAGACCTTCAAACCGCAAATGCCGCGGATTAGCAAAGCCATGAAAGAATTGGCTCTTTGCTCTTTTCTGTCGAGCAGCAAGATGCCTCCAACAACTACATGCTGCCCTGCAGAATCCAAGTGCGGCGGTGGACACAGAAAAGGTGACCAAGAACATGTATGGACATTTAGAAGTCTTGGGCGCACCTGCGAGCTACGCATCAACACGTCGTGCTTTGAGACTGGCAAGACGCCATTCTGAGCCACACTTAGTGTACAACATACGTGTCCTTCGATGAAAGCACATTTCTGGAGACTGCGTTTTGGCAGTGCCACGTCATTAAAGGGGCACTTGCATTCCTGACACTTGTGGCATGTCGGGGCGTTTCAATCAGTGGTTTCTCCTCACACATATACACACATTTGAAATGCAAAGGAGTCCAAATGCAGCACTGGAGGACCTTGCTCTGTCACAGTGAACAGGCGCATTCTTCGGTCTGCCTCTTAACCGCTGGCAAGTTGCATACGCGCTCCAAAGGGACTTGAGCTCCATTGATGCGGTGGGCAAATGCCGAGTTCAACAGCTTTTCTATTGTCAGAGATGCACCTTTTGTCTGTCACCTCGCCCTTCTGATCTTCATTACACAAATCACATCGCGAAAGGAGTTACTTTCCTGGCTGCAGTCAATTAGAGACAGGACCCGCCACAGACTGCGGAAGCTCTGGAACAAAGTCTAAAGCCAAGGCCTACCAGAAAGCCTTACCACAAACACGTCCAAACACATTTCCCCTGGACAGGTCTATTCACCTTGCGAAAACGAAATTTGCAGCTTCTCTCCCTCAATTTGCACCGCTTTTTGCATGTGATGATACAGCAAGGGACTACAACAGGATAGAACAGTGCCACAACTGCAAGGTTCAAACAAAAATGGGCTGGCTCAATGTCTATTATCCTTCAGCTCAGTGTTTGCCTTAGACCTTCAAACCGCAAATGCCGCGGATTAGCAAAGCCATGAAAGAATTGGCTCTTTGCTCTTTTCTGTCGAGCAGCAAGATGCCTCCAACAACTACATGCTGCCCTGCAGAATCCAAGTGCGGCGGTGGACACAGAAAAGGTGACCAAGAACATGTATGGACATTTAGAAGTTTTGGGCGCACCTGCGAGCTACGCATCAACACGTCGTGCTTTGAGACTGGCAAGACGCCATTCTGAGCCACACTTAGTGTACAACATACGTGTCCTTCGATGAAAGCACATTTCTGGAGACTGCGTTTTGGCAGTGCCACGTCATTAAAGGGGCACTTGCATTCCTGACACTTGTGGCATGTCGGGGCGTTTCAATCAGTGGTTTCTCCTTACACATATACACACGTTTGAAACGCAAAGGAGTCCAAATGCAGCACTGGAGGACCTTGCTCTGTCACAGTGAACAGGCGCATTCTTCGATGTGCCTCTTAACCGCTGGCAAGTTGTATACGCGCTCCAAAGGGACTTGAGCTCCATTGATGCGGTGGGCAAATGCCGAGTTCAACAGCTTTTCTATTGTCAGAGATGCACCTTTTTGTCTGTCACCTCGCCCTTCTGATCTTCATTACACAAATCACATCGCGAAAGGAGTCGCTTTCCTGGCTGCAGTCAATTAGAGACAGGACCCTCCACAAACTACAGTAGCTCTGCAACTAATTCCAAAGTCAACGCCTATAAGAAAGCCTCTGCGCAAGCACTTGGAAACACTTCTCCTGGTGACAGGTCCATTCACCCTACGCTTTCTGGTCCATCCTTGCAGCTTTTCTATTTATGGCTCTCTGAAACTCTTCGCACTTGCGAGCTACGCATCAACACGGTATGCTTGGAGACTCACAAAACACTTGGCTGGGACACACTCAATGCTCAAAATGCGCATCATCCAATGAAAACACATTCCTGGAGTGTGTGTTCTGGCGGCGCCACGTCATTGAAGGGGCCCAGCGTTCCTGACACTTGTGGCATGTCAGGAAGTTCACTTGGCGACGTTTCTTACAGACATGTATATACACTTTAATGCATCACTGGAGGACCTTACTCTGTCACAGTGAACAGGCGCATTCTTCGGTCTGCCTCTTAACCGCTGGCAAGTTGTATACGCGCTCCAAAGGGACTTGAGCTCCATTGATGCGGTGGGCAAATGCCGAGTTCAACAGCTTTTCTATTGTCAGAGATGCACCTTTTGCCTGTCACCTGACCCTTCTGGCCTTCATTACACAAATCACATCGCGAAAGGAGTCACTTTCCTGGCTGCAGTCAATAAAAGACAGGACCCACCACAGACTACAGAAGCTCTGCAACAAAGTCTGCAGCCAAAGTGTGCACATCCAAACACATCTTCTTTGGATGAGTCTATTCCCCTGCGTTTTCTTGATGTTCATCTGGATTTGCAGCTTCTCTCCCTTAATGTATACATCCCTTGTCTATGTGATGAAACACCGAGGCGTGGCTAAAGGATCATACAGTGCAAAAAGGGCTGGCTCAATGTCTACTGTCCTTCATCTCAGTGTTTACCTTAGACCTTCAAACTGTAAATGCGGCGGATTAGCAAAGCCATGAAAGAATGTGCCCCTTGTTTTTTTCTGTCAAACAGCAAGATGCCTCCAAACACAACACATATCTCCAAAATGCGGCGGTGGACACAGAAAAGGTGGCCAAAAACAAGCATGGACATTGAATGTTTTTCGGCCGTGCGAGCTACGCATCAACACGTTCTGCTTGGAGACTCGCAAAACGCTTTGTTGAGACACGCTCAATGCTCAAAATGCGCGTCATCCAATGAAAACACATTCCTGGAGTGTGCGATTTGGCAATGCCATGTCTTCAGTGGGGCCCTACCGTTCCTGACACTTGTGGCATGTCGAGGCGTTTCAATCAGTGGTTTCTCCTTACACATATACACACGTTTGAAACGCAAAGGAGTCCAAATGCAGCACTGGAGGACCTTGCTCTGTCACAGTGAACAGGCGCATTCTTCGATGTGCCTCTTAACCGCTGGCAAGTTGTATACGCGCTCCAAAGGGACTTGAGCTCCATTGATGCGGTGGGCAAACGCGGAGTTCAACAGCTTTTCTATTGTCAGAGATGCACCTTTTGTCTGTCACCTCGCCCTTCTGCTCTTCATTACACAAATCACATCGCAGAAGATGTCACTTTCCCGGATGCAGTCAATTAGAGACAGGACCCTCCACAAACTACAGAAGCTCTGCAACTAATTTAATTCCAAAGTCAACGCCTATAAGAAAGCCTCTGCGCAAGCACTTGGAAACACTTCTCCTGGTGACAGGTCCATTCACCCTACGCTTTCTGGTCCATCTTTGCAGCTTTTCTTCCTCAATGCATCTCCTGCGCATGTCCTTCAGGATAAAGGGTGTAGCACATCAGCGCAGCAAGGCTCCTGCACAAACTTCATGGTCTTCTGCAAATGCACTGCTTTGCTGCTGTTGATACATGCCAAATGCAACTATACATTGACATACACTTTCTTTTTTGGCATTGGACGTATGGTCATATTTTTTGGATGGTTTTGCCAATATGTTTGTTGCAGCAATAACGTCAAATGTAACTATTTTTCTCTTCTGACTACTCTCGCGTGCAAGGGAGCTCCTGCGAGAGTGGTTTCTTTGAATTGCGGGCTCCGAGTTTGCGTTGAAAAGCTCGTGTTCTTTTTGCATTCAGTGTGTGGTGCAAACATTGTCATACAATATATAGATGTTTATACAAGTCTGCCAGGCTATTGCATATTATATCTATACAGAAGAACAGAGTTACGTAATTCTCTTTCCATGGACGCAAGAGACAATTCGCAACACTGAGCAGAAGGCCTCTTGCATCTCCCAAAAGGATCCCCTTGTAAAACATGGGAGCGATCATGAAGCATCAGCAAAATCCTGGTGTTTATCGACGTACACAAATCAAATCCCTCAAGCCCTCGCCTCCTTGGAGAGTCAATTAGGTTGCCTAAAGCCACTATTGTGTGGCACTAAACAACCAGAGAACCTCAGCCAGAGTTCTTCTCACGTTGGCCTGCTTCAAAACACATAGCAGTCTAAATGCAGCACCAGGGAACCTTGTTGTGCAACTGTGAGTTTCTAAATCATGTATTTTGTCTGCTTCACATTCTTGATCAATGGCTGGCAAACACAATGCTCGGTCAAACGTGACTTGCAAATCATTGCCATGATTTGCCAGCGTCGTCGTATCATGCGGAAAGAACCAAAAATAAACCGTCTTTCCTTTTCCTCTCTCGCTATTACTTGCTGTTCAAAGACTTGCAATTCATTGCCAGCGTCGATGCACGAAGGAAACCTGTCTGTTTGTTTTCTCAGAAAGGCACCGTGTCACACACTGCGACTCTTTGCACCAATCAGTTCACTCGAAAATGTTTCACGGTCTCAGGAGAGCTCGGACAACCTTGACCTGAGACAAACATCTGAGCAGTGTTCAAAAGGTATGGGGCACGAAAGAAGGACAAGCTTACGCAGGAGCTTACGCTCTGCTTAGGCCCGAATGGTTTTTGCTTACGTTGCTTACGCGGGCATCAACCCCTTATGTGCAGCTTACGCGAAGTCTTTTTTGCACCCTGACACAGCGGCAGCTTACGCATAGCGATCTCGCAAACTGTAGGGTGAGTGGTGGATGGCCATCATCAAAACGGGACAGCGAGCTTCTCGGGGAGAATCCGCCTTCTTAGGTGAATCTCCTAGGGAATTTCTTCCAAATTCAAAGATGGGTCATTCCAACTGACAGGCTCTACGGCTGCACAACGACTGGTAAGAAACGGCTCCCGCAGAATCAACGCAGCTCCAACTGGTGCTCCACCACTACGATGTCAACATCGTCAATGGGATCACTCGTAGGCGTTGTGACTGACTTCGGCTCCTGAGCGCATGATCAAAATGTGCAGCAAGAAGACTGGACAACCACATGTAACCACTATTCCCCAGTCCCAACCGTTCGGACGCAACGCATATGAAAATTCATTTGTGCCGATTGCTTTGAGCAAACAAATCAACCATGATAAAGCGTCATCCTGCCCGATGTTTCAATCTTTACCCCGAGCATCCCTGCTTCAGGATTTGGTCAGCTCGAAATTATTTTAACGGGCGTCCAAGGCAAAAAGCCCCTGGACCCCGAAACAACACGGTGTAGTGCAATACTGCAATCAATACTGCAATGCTCAAAAAAATCATGAACTCTTGAACCCTTGACCATGCTTTGGCTGGCACAGAGTTTCGCACGACTGCTACAGCTCAGATGTCAAAGTGCTGACACTTGAGCCCAGCTGTCACCAGAGAGCTGACACTGAGAAGCCAAGAGAGGGCTGGGTTCTGCCAGCTGGGTTCTGCCCGCTGGGGTTTCGCTGGGCTGAACGCTACTGCAGTAAGCCATGTACAAGAGATGACACGGTAAAGGGATGTAACAAGAAAGACAACACTGTGAGGAGATGTTAGACCGCTAATACTGAGAAGAGCTGAGAGAGAGAGAGAAAGAGAGAGAGCGGACATTGAGGGATGCTAAGAGAGAGCTGACGCTGAGCTCTCATGACAGAACTCACATTGAAGAGATGGACTCGCGGGACAGTCTGCAGGCACTTGCCTTTCAAGAGTTGTAGTCACTAATCTCTTAGAAATTTCCGCCCCCGGATTGTCTAGGCACTACCAGTGATGGCCCATCATAACAAGTCCCAGCCTGGCATCACCTTGAGAAGGTGGCGATCTGCTGGAGCTGCGTCAAATACGGCCAGTCGCGGCCAGTCGCGGCCAGTCGAGTGGGTGTTTCAACATGGCTGAGCTGCTAAGATCCTGTAGTCCTGGCTTGTCAAATGTAGCACACCAAAACTATTGACTGCCCTGCTTGAAACAATGACCGTTCTGCAGTACCACCATCTATGAATAGCCCCATAGGTTCGAGTATAATGATCATTGTTACACACAAGAGCAAAACAATCTTCAGGTCTTTGACATGTGATTTGTAGTTTCAGGATTTTGTTGGCATTGTGTGATAGGCTCAAATTTGCGACCACCTGCAAAGGAGCAGCAAATGTCTGCTGGGTGACTTTGTTGAGCCAAGATGCCAGTGATTTCGCAGCCTGGGTTCCTGCATCACTTTGCAAAAACTGACGAGTGCAGTTTGGACACACCAGAAAAGGAATCGATCCTTCGACAATACTTCGCCGACATAGGCATTCTCATATTGGACAATGGGGGATTGATAAGCCGCTCCCAGTTTCACCGGCTCAACGTCTGGTCATTTAAACATGATTGATTTGTTAATTTATTAAGAGCTGGATTTCCCTTCAATGATATTTCCCTGCATACCAAAGACATAACTGAGCCCCAAATCGTCCTGTTCAAATGGATGGGACCTCCGGCATTTCGATCATACAGACACGGATAATTCAACCATCAACGGGATGATGTAGTCAACACGATGATGCAACACATGTTGGCGACAAGTGATTACTGTTTCGTTCAGGTTGAGGACTGCAAACTCACCAGAAAACCAGGTATCCCAGCCATTGATGCTTGACATTTGCCATGAAAAGCCATCGACTACGTAAAAAGCCAAGCTGTGTGTTGCGCAACATCATTGACCACTATATATGACCATCATTGATCATCAATAAACCGTTAATCCACCACTACTAAAAATCCACCACTACTAAATTATGATCGTCCTCCAGGCAAGTCATGCTTTGCTTTTTGCCTGCAAGGAAATGCGACACACATTTGCAGTCAACCTTTGCCCGGCACTTGCCGAGAGTTGCGACGCTGAACATCCTGTTGAAGAGCCGCAGTCGAATCCGGACAAACGGTATGTGGGACCACATCATGTCTGTTGATTAGCAAACTCCACTAAGAACACCCAATGGATGGACGAAAGGTGGGGATGTTCTGGAAAGAAACAGAATACATAGAGGTTCTGGTTTGCCCTACTCGATTTCCCCATCACTGTTCTCAGATTCTCTTCACAAAACGGCAACATAGAAAATGTCAAAAAAGTCAGTACCCACGGACATACATTCTAGAAACATGCTGTGCAAAAGGCATATTGTCACTTAAAACAGGTATATCTGTGTATAGTTTCTTTTCGTCACTTTAATACGTTCTATTTGTATGCTTTAACATTCTTATCCACATGCATACAATAATCCATATATGATCATATATAATACATACATGTGTCACTTAAATGTATATGGACATTTCTCAAAATTGGGAACTTGTTACTGACAATGTTCAATAAACTGGATGATTTGGGGCCCCAGTTTCAGAAACCACCAAATGATTGATTCCAGTAATTATTAACAGTTATGAACAGCTGGATTGTGCGCGTAGGTACCACCATAGCGAGCTGGACAAACCCAAATACTTCAATATTGTCAGTTGCTATCCCCTATTCTTACCCATGATTGGCGCTTACCCTAATATTTAGCGAGGCCATGAACAAACCCCACAAAAGAAAAAAAACTAGACTTTACATTGGTTTTAAAAAAATTGGACAACCCCCTATCCTTAACCATGGGATGTTTTAAACTATGTATTCAAACCTGTCAGCGCTATAGCAGCCTTTCTGATGCCAAGGAAGCATGCAAACGTTGAGTAATCGACTTGAGCTGAGTGGAATAAAAAATGGATTCAACCCCGAAAATCCCATGGCTTTCCATAGAAATCACCGGGTCATGGCCATGTCCGGTCAGCTCCCCGCAGCTCCTCAGCCGTCGAGCCGTCACATGCCCCAGAAGTCGTTCTGCGACGCACGGAGCTGGGCGTCCAACTGAGCCAAGGTGGCGGCCTAGCAGATCACCAGCCATGCAAGCGACCAAGCGACCAGCTGCAAGGGAGATTCCATGGGGTTATGACCAGCTACCGTACCAGTTATATGGGGATCTATACCAGTTATATACCAGTTATATGTTACAATAAGGGTTAAGAATAGGGAATCTATACCCGTTATACGGCTGTTTCTCAAGCCATAGGGTTATAACTCCACTCATCATGGTCCATAATAGGGAATGATCAACGAGAAACTTATGGTTAAACAACTACTATTCGCCCAATAACATGGCTACCAAGCAAGCCAGCTGCTGGTAGATGGTGATGATGCTTGCCCACATTTTGTTGGTGATCCAGAACATGGTTAATGATGCTTACTAATGCTTGATCACAGGGGTGAAATCACCCACAAAAATGGTTGATGGCTACACAAAAAAAAACTACCAACCAACTATGAACATAGCAACCAACCACCAACCTTGCAACCAACCAGTGAGTTAAGTTGGGTTAGTTCACAACTTGATGTTGTGAAGCATTCTCAAACCCCCTCGTCATGACAATGCTCATGACCTCACTGACCTTTTAATGCTGACTCGTAGTCCATCCAGCAGTTCGTGAAACCGGAGCTTCAACAGCCGTAGCTGTGTCTACCTGTGAGTGTTGGGGTACCCATCAAGATGACCCAAGCATCAACCAAGCGGAGTTACCATCAACCTGCAATGATGCTTCTTGCCGCTCATGGTCACCCAAAATCATGGCTAGCAGCGACAACAGCATGGATACCTCAGCCCGCATTACTAGGGAGCGCAATGGGGGATAGGACGCGAGCCGAGTAAATGGACAGCGCTGGACCCAGATTGACCGCCGGCAGCGCCTCCTGAGGTGGAACATGCCGGCCTCGCACGTAGGATTGTCCTCAGCTCAACTCATGGTTGATGAGGTCATGGTGGTTAATGGGTTAATGCTTGTGATGAATGGTTGATGTTGATGTTGACGGTTGATAGTGGAGAATGATGCTTGAGGAGTTGGTAGGCGGTTGATAACAATTCGTCGTGATTGAGAATGATTCGAAAATGCTTGAGCATGGTTAAAAGACCGATGGTGTTAAGCCCCCCATAAACCAACTCGCGTGGGAAAGCCGATCTAAACGCAGAGCTTTCATACTAAACCAGGGTTTCTGTCGGGATGCTTCATCTAAGGGGGAACGGATTCAAGGGTGTCCCCAATATGGCGAAATCGTCGCTGAGGGTCGTTGATTTCAAGGCCGATGATTAAGTAGCATTTGTCAACACTTTTGCAAAGAGAATTGCCGCTCCTTGTTGTTTATCAACTCCTATCACACATGATCAAGGATTTCGATTGACAGAGATTACAGCAAATCAACCATGTTAAACTGTCCGTCATGTACCCCAATCTTTGTCGTTTGGAGGCACCACAATATGAGCAGTTTCTTGTGCTCTACTCCCTATATCACCCTATCATATGCAACCCCCATGTGGCTCTCAAAATGCATAGGTTCCCTTGACCAGGGCTTCTCGTGGTGGTGACATCGGCGGGAAGGGATTTGTTTCATTTCAACTGATCCATCAATTAAAATATTCATGAACCATTAACCCTCCAGGAATGACTATTGATACTTAAAGGTTGCGAACCATTGATCAACTATCAATCAACCATCAACTAGCCATAAACTAACCATGAATCAACTACGAATGAACCATTTCTAGTAATCATAATCTGCTTACCTGCCCCAGCAAGCCCTCTCAGCGACGCAGCTGCGGTCTTTTGCTCAGCAAGTCCTGCACCTCGCTGCTGTCTCCACCCCACTGGCAATGACCCCAGGTGATCAGTGCGCCGTCAAATCTCATGGCTGCGAAGGCGGAGCCCGTGGCGAAGATCTCCGCCACGCCATGCAGATCTTCCTACCGCGGTGCCCCCAACCATCCAACGATGGCCATCTCTCCATGTCGGTTGATTAACCATTATCAATTGTATAGGCTGTAAAGGGATTGAATAAGAGGGGATAATAATCATCCAAATTATATATATATATATATGCTTAGCGCCCCTTCTGGGGCCTACATTTGACATAATAGCTGATAAATGTTTTAGCCTGTTTGTTAAGTCATCCTACATTATATCAATGTGACCACCTGTGCAGTTTCAGTAGTACTAACAATAGTACTGATAACTTTGATAAATAAAGGGAACACTTTGAAATGTTTGACCGATTTTATTGTTATACAACTAGTGGAGATAAGAGCCCATATTCATGCAAAAGAATGAAAGATTGTTTTACTATGACGTTGGTACTGATGGCAATACTGAATCATATCTAATGTAGTATTAGGCCTAGTATGTGGAACCTATAGATTGGCTTTGAAAATTGTGTTAAAAAATTGACTGGAAGCTGACATGTAAGTGCCTTCACTTGAGCGTAGTTACAACAAGTGTTTCCAGTTAAACTAATTACCTCCCATTTTTTTTGTGGTGAAGTACTAATACTAGCAGCAATGGTAATAGCAACCATAGAAGCAGTGCTAATAGCAAAAGTACCCAGTGATAGTAATACTATATAATTAGCAAATATGTTTTGAGTGAAAAGATGCCCTGTGTATATGATGAGCAATGGGCACGTTGACTGTTAGCTGTAATAATCATTGTATTAACGAAACAAATTGTACTCTATGGTCTTGAAGAATCTATGAACTGAGCACATAGTACTTTGGAAAGTATTTAGTTGAAATGTAATAGGAATGCATATTCTAGTAATATTGCTAACAGCTGTGATAGTATTCAGAGTAATAACGATGTCAATTACATTACAAATAATCTATTGAAGATTCTTCAGATCATATTCACAATCACCAAAAACAGTAAGGATTGCAGAATTGAATGAGTCACATGAACTTATTGAATCGGTGAATCAAACTAAGGAAATCAAGTAGCAGTAGTGATAGTAGCAAGATGGCAATGCTACTGTGCAAAGGGTGGGTGGTAGAATAACCCAAATACTTGAAGTGAAGTGTAGTTTAGTGAAATGGATCTCAAAAGAAATGTACACATAATTGGCAGTGGCAGCAAAGCCATCAGTGGCAAGGTTGTGCGACATGTTTTACTAGAGTCTAGGGTCTTAAAAAATTATATTGTGATAATATTCTCACAGCTATCAAACATATATAATTAAGCACATTTATAGCGTAATGAAAATCAAATATATTGCTTATAGTACTAGAAAAAAAAAAATAACATTATGTGAAAAGAAGTGATATGGTAGTTGGACTGTGGAGCAGCCACAATAGTTTTTCTATTTAAGTTTAAGAGCCAAATTAACAATGTCTATGAAAATTGTAAAGAAAAACAAAAAAAAACTCGAGAAAACCAAAAAAACAAAAAAAACATCTTTTGAAACAGAAAAGATGGTTTCACCAAAAAGTTTGTTTTTTTTGTTTTCCCTAGGTTTTTTGTTTTTTTGGTTTCCTTGAATGATCAAAAACCAAAAAACCTCGAGAAAACCAAAAAACCAAAAAACCATCTTTTGAAATAGAAAAGATGGTTTCACCAAAAAGTTTTGGTTTTTTGGTTTTCCCTAGGTTTTTTTTGGTTTCCTTGAAAGGGTGTTTTTGGTTTTTTGGTTTCAGAAGCTCAAGAACCAAAAAAACCTAGGAAAAAAAGATAGTGTTTGATCAAAAAAACGAAAAAAACCAGGAAAAAAGATGGTTTTTGATCAAAAAACCAAAAAAAACAAGGAAAAAAAATGGTTTTTGATCAAAAAACCAAAAAAACCTAGGAAAAAAGATTGTTTTTGATCAAAAAACCAAAAAAACCTAGGAAAAAAGATGGTTGTTGATCAAAAAACCAAAAAAACCTAGGAAAAAAAATGGTTT
>VSDK01013109.1:229960-265099 GCA_009767595.1 Symbiodinium kawagutii
CGTCCCCCCGGGCGGCCACCGAGCCGTTGCTGTGGAGCGCGCAGAAGGCGCGGGCGCTGGGCACCACTTGGACCACCTGGGGAGGTCCCTCCGCTTGTGACATTTATGATGTGACAATGAGGGAGGTAATGAGCATTGCCATTGATTATGATGATCGATTAGCAGTGCCACTTCCCTTGTTTGCAATGCGCAGATCCAATTTTTGTTGATTTCAAGGTGAGATCTCACTCAGGCCCAGTGAGTCCCTCCTCCCCAGAACGCAGTCAAGGTAATCCACCGACCGAATTTGATTGTAAACCCCCCAACCATCCCCAATGATGGTCATCTCCTACAATCAAGCTCCCGTCACAACTGATATACTGCACCACTAACTTCAAGGACAACCTTGTGCTGCCTATTCGCCGACAGCCTTGGCTTCAGTCCAGTGTCATCCGTGTCAATCATATCATTGATTTCCCTTGCTCGATGGTAATGTTGGCTCCAAGCTAGTGGTCCGAAGCTCCAGAAGTCTTCAAAAATCATATCAAACAGAATCACGCTGGCTCAAAGCCGGTTCAAAAACTCCAGAAATCACATCAAATCATCCTTTTCACCAGAAAACTCACCCAAACTTAGTCGAACTCAAGCTCAACTATACAAGTACCAACCACATCCAACCACATCCAACCACATCTCAACCATCCAACCCCTCAGCTGCTGATTCCCAGCCCCGGTGGTCCTCCCCCCCCCGGTGACCGCCACGCGACATCCTGCAGGGGCGGCAGCCGCCAGGTGGCATCGCCCCAGGGGACGGCCGTGCCGTCGCGCAGCAGCGCCACGAAACCGCGGCCGGCCACCAGGCGCTGCACGTGTCGCAGCGAGGCCTGGAGGGGCCAAGGTGGATGATGGGATTGGTTAGTTATGGTTGGCTTGGTAGGTTGATTGGGTGAGGTTGGTTTGGTTGAGGTTGGCTTGGTTTGGTTGGTTGATGGTGGTTTGGTTGAGGTTGGTTATGGTTGGTTATGGTTGGTTGGTGACCAGGAGGTTGATGGTTGGTGCTATGTAGTTGGTTTGGTTGGTTTGGTTGGTCACCAGAAGAGTTCATCAAGCAACTGAATTTAAACCAAACCAGCCACTGGTTCATGGCAGTAGCGAAGAATCCAGCTGTAATTGTAGTCGGTTTTGAACTGATTGCCAACAGGGTAGTTTATCATCATGGTGGTGGTTGATTATGATAGAATTGATCATTGAAGATGATGATATTCTTAGCAATGGTTGCCAGCAATAGTTGTACAGTAACAATTGTAGTAACAATGGTAGCTTGGAGCATCAGCCAGCAACAGTGGTTGATTTGCAATAATTCTGGTATTCTGAGGTGTTAACAACAGGTGGATAACCAACCATGGAAGCAGGACAACCAACAATGCATGAGTTGTAAATTCATCTAGCATTACAAATTAATGTTAACCCAGGATCAATAAACCCCTGGTTGATTAATAGGGGGGTATCCCCTAAAAGCTTTGGTTTTCCTTTAAATTGGTAACCCCTCCAATTAATCAACCTGGGGTTTTCTTAATCCGGGGTTAACATTAAAAAGAATAACAGTGAGAATGACCAAGCAACAGTTGGAAAACTACGCTCCCAACAGGGTATGGTAACAGGGTCTACCAAGAGGTCTTGAAAGCATCCCTTCGGCACTCCGTCCTCCACGGGGCTGCTATCTCCTTGGCTGGACTCATGGAAAGGCACCGCAGTGTTTCGTCTCGCCAATGCAAGTGTAAGAATTTCCATTATGGACAAGAAAATCACAAGCATCCATGGGAAAATGATCTACTTTCCAGATGCTTTTTTTAATCAAAAGTCGGTTGGAATTGCATGGGCTTCGGCTTCTACCCGTTGAAAAGAATATGCTGATGTCTCAAGATTGGTCGCCCTCAATTTTACCAAAGCTTTCAACACTTCGCATGATTTGGCTGGAAAAATTGCTGTTGGAACACATCACCCTGCCGGAGTCCATGATTTACCTGCAATAGAAGGGAATAAGCGGGCAAGGAGGACGCTAAGAAAGGACACTTAGCTGCACGAAAAGGTGGTGACCAGACGTGGAAAAGTGCACAGGAGAACCTTTCTCTGTCAGGATTAATGGGAAATGATGGGAATTCCCCCTGACAGAGTATCAGAACTTCCCTATTTGACCGCACAGAAAGATGTGACCAGCTCAATCACCGACAGAGATGAGATAACCGATACTAACCCGTAGGTGGTCTTTGTCTCTGCTTGCTCGAGTTCCGGCCCAGATTCCGCCCCACTCGGGATCACCCCAAGCCACCACAGTTTCGTCTCGCAACAGCGCAGCAAAAGCCCTGCTGGAAGCCTCCACTTTTTCAACATCTTTCAATCGATCCTGGTGGGAACGCAAAGATGCAGAGACGCATCAAATGATGTGCTCCTGTGTGCATACACAGTTGCATCAGCCGTGTGTTTATACTATCAGATTCCAACCTTTTAAAGACATTAGCACATGTATTCTGGAGATAGAAATACGCTCAAGAGTCCGACCGTCAGCAAACAACCTTTTCGCACGTAGTAGTGGTGTGGGTCAAAGAAACCTGTCTGACACATTGTCTGTAGTGTCAGTACTGTTCGCGTATTTTTCCGTTCTTCGGACAAAGGCGTACCCCATGGATTTTCAGGATTACTCTCTAAAAAAGAGTCTATAATGCCAAAAAGAATCATCTACAATCTCCAAGAAAAAATATTCTGTTTGTTTAGAGATCAAAAATGAAAGAATCAGACATCTCTTCTCCAGGGTCCTTCAATCCATCGCTGATGACGCCTCCGCACTCGGCATTGCCCCAGGTCACCACACTTCGATGTCGGGTGATGGCTGCAAAAGCCATATTGTTGGACACCACCTCCACTACCTCCTTCAGTTCCATGTTGCAACGGCCACCATGACCGGGTTGTCCTTGGTGGCTACAGGTTCCCTTCGTGGTTATGGTGATTCAGGTGGATTGGTTGCGGGGGGAGGCAGCAAGGTGGGTGTGCAGATTTCAATGAATGCAGGACTATTTGCATAACAAATGACAACAACACATCATGAAATGGAATCAGAAGGGGTGGTCAGGAGCAAAGGTAACATCATACTTTAGCATATTTTGGTATAAAACATGTTACCTTTACCGATGTGCTGGGTGACAGCAACAAAAACAATCATACGGACAGCAACAAAAACAACTTTGAACCTTGACAATGATCTCTAGCTGGGGTTCCAAACGACCTGCCTTGGTGTACAAGTGCTCCCTGTCCACATTTCCACGTACCCAATCCCACCTTCAATGCCAAGTTGGAATCTTCCGGGGCGAATGAATTCTAGGTAAAGCCACGACCAGCTTGTGAAAGGCAAGTTCCTGCACATACCCTTGTACCAGAACTTAAACGATGGATAAGGAATGGTTCAACTCCTGCATATCTGGATGGAACTAAGAGGTATCATGGTGAGAAGTCACCCAGAAAAATGCAGAATGCTTTGGCCCCTTTTCTACTCCACTTCAGGTATCCGTACTTCACAGGCGGGTAGAGACAGGTGATGCCAATTTTGAACGGTCCCTCATCGAATCGACAGAAACTTTCGCAAAGTCTGGTACCAGCATGGAGAACCATGGTGAAGCATTGTTCACAATGATTGACAGATCATTGACAGGCATTGGCCACCAGTAGCAAACATTTATCCCATTCTCAACAATCAGAATGAACCATCATCAACCAACACTAATCCCATCCGAAACCGTCATGATCAAGTGCCAACCCCCACTAATCCCAGCCCTAAGCACTATAAAACCATCAACAATCAACAATCATACTTCCATCCTGAATAAACCACTAACCGTTGACCATCATCATGCATTCATTGGACACCATAAACATTCATCAACCATGATGACCCCACCCGCCATTCCGAGCTGCCAGGGCGCCCCAGGTCACCACGCTGCCATCCGCCTTGAGAGCACAGAAGGCGCCACCCGCCGCTTTCACATCCTTGACTTCCACCAGGTCTCTTTGAACCTGGCTGCAGTCCTGAGCGCACTGCGAATCGTGGTTGACATGTGATCATGGTAGTGATGATTGTCCGGAGTGGTGAGGGATAGGATTAGCATGGATTAGGAGTGCTTGATATGTGGTTGATCTTGGTCAACAGTGGCCAGCAATGGTTCATTAGGGTTGACAATGGCTGTGTCCCAGGTGGTCTCAGGCACGCTTGATCTACTCCCAAGTGATTGATGATGCTTCTACCCTACGGCGCTGTCAGTGGCTACTTGGATCACCATAAGCCCCTGTGATCTGTCTCTGCAAGCTCTGTTTGATCTGCGCCCCTTTGAATCATTCCAGTTCACAAATCATGATCTCACAAATAATGATCCAGTCGTGTCTTTGAACTGGTGTTTGATCTCCACAAGATTCATCATTCCAGCTCACCCTTGAACATCACCGCTGCTAACCTTGAGATACCCCCACACCTATCCACAATTCTTGCCCATTCAAAACGACCATTCCTCCGATTCCTTGGGGATACATCTCCACCACCTCCCCACCACCATTCCATCCCCACCATCCCCACCACCACCTTCTCCCCGCCACCAAGCGTCGCCGCCCCAGGCCGCATCCCCGAAGCACTGCACCCGGCCATCCGTCAGCAGCGCCGCCAGCGCGCGACCGCCCAGCACCACCAAGGCCACGTTCCACGGCCGTCGCTCCGGACCAACACGACCGCCGTAAGCGGCGCTGCCCCAGGTGATCAGCTGACCATCGCTACGGACCAACGCGAAGACCTGGGCCCCGCCATAGATGGCAGCTGGGGAGGGGGAAGGACCACCTGGGAATCACGGGGATTCTTGTGAAGTTAAGCAGGGGTAGAACTGGAGGTTGATATCACAGTGGATTCGCGGTAGAACTAACTGTTGGGTTGATCAAACTGGACCTGGCGCGAAATGTTACCGGAAGCTCTCGTCACTCATAAGCAAATTTAGCTGAACGTTACGTAAATGGTGCTTGGTGTACGTAGCCATCTGCAGACCGGTGGACTAAAAAGGAAACTGCTGCAAAATTGGAAATCCGTACCTATCAACCCCGCCCCAAACTTAACATTTGGATCACATGTGGAACGGATCTCTCAGTGCAGATAGAAAGGAGCCGGTTTCCGATTTGTGGGAGCAACCACATTGTAGAACATTTGTCGCTGTATCCGCCAGCACAACGTGTATCAGCCAAACTGTGCGGAAACTGGAAACACCCAATCCTGGAGTGCGCTTCGGGTTTCTTGTCGTTTGCGAATCCCTATGATTCCCCGACTACCAAGCGTGACAACTCACTGCGTGGTCGACCATTTTGAATCACCAACAAAAAGTAATCGAACCTGGTGACCACGTAATGAACTCCATTTTTTGAGAACATTTGCTCTCATTGATCTCATTACATAATCGAAAACAAAAAAACATTAACCACATGTAACTAGATCTTCCTTTGAAGCTGAAGACCTGATTCTTCCAGCTTTACTTGAGAACTCAATCGACACGCCTCCCCCTGTTTGTCGCCAGATCCTTCTGCTCAGCCAACGATTCAACTGCCGAAGTCAAGAGACCCCGGAGGACCAGTTGGAGTAGATGCGTTGTGGTTTGCGCGCTGTGGCCGTCAGCATGTCGCCATCCTCCAAACCCACCTGCTCAGCCGTTCGAAGCTCCCATCAGATGTAGGTAACCCCCAAGAATGGGTGGTTTATTGCTGTAAATGAATAATAAACTGGATGTACCCCGCCTGAAAGGGCCCTTTTGTCGCGAGATCGTCGCGCATTCCGAGTCGATAAACTGGATGATTTAGGGATACCCCTATGACTTGAGAAACACCCATATGGTGGAAATTGCTCGTATGGGGGGTTGTAGTTCCATTGGTTATCCAGCTGAATGGGGGGCTACCATTAGGATTAGCACCAAATGAAGGATCGTTTTTTCGCACCTATTTGTCTTGGAGGAACTGCTATTTATGGATATCCCCATTGGGGCCCACTTCTTGGGGAACACTTGCTTCCTTGAAACGAGTTGCTCCATAGGGTGAAACGGTAGGCTTGTATGGCTATGCAATAGCACTGGTCATACTACTAAGGTTTTGCCAGCAGCTTCCCACAGATGATAGATCCTGAAAAACTGGCATGCCAAACATGAGCTGGCTCTCAGAAATTCTTAGGTGCAAACATTTCATTACTTCAGGAACCTACCTATAAACTACGGAGTTTGAATCATTGGACCACAAAAATCGGGAATTTCATTGCGGCGGAGTCCGCAGGAAAGTACTAACTAGAAGCGGTTGCAGTTCAATTTGGCTTGTCGCATCTGGGTCTGGGTCGGACTTGCAGAGTAGGAAAGGAACCAGCCGACCTATTACTGATATATCCCCGCATGTCTACAAGCTCTGGAAATCCTGGATTTATTTCAGGGACATCCAGCTATTGCCATCAAGGCATCTCAGGAAGAAGTCAACATCAAAGCCATGATTTCCATACCTCCCATTCAGAGGACCCAACTGACAGTGGTGCCACCAGGCGGTTTTGTTGGGAAAGCCGTAGCTCAGGCTCCTAGCCTATTCATTTGGGCTTGACTTGTGCCTATTCCTAGTTAATGGGTTGCAATAAACCTGCCGTAGGGGAAGAATCATATACAAGTGAGTCTCACTTCTGAATTCTGATTACTTATACATGATTTCCGAACCATCCATTCTAAACCACTATAGGTAACTATGGCAAACCCCGAATCACCACGGCTAACCACGGCTCACCCATCAACCGCTACCCCTGGCCACGGCATCGCTGGCCTCTCCCAGGCTGGTCCCATCTCCTTGCAGCAGCGCTCCCTGCTGCGTGCTCAGCTCTCCCACTTTGACGCGCAAGACGCGACCCGCTGCGCGCTTCAGGTCACTCAGCCGCCAGTAGGGGAAGACCTGACAGCTCTGCTGTGGGCCAAGTCAGGGACTTGGGATGATGACATGTGAACCGATGGCGAACGAACATCCAACAATATATGGGGTCATGATGATGGTCATGGTGATGATGATGTCAAAGTTGGGTTTGCAGTGCCCAAACGATGTGGAAAAAATCAGTAAATCCCCGCAACGATCTTACTCTTCATCCATACACCCATCCTCGGACATCAGCATCCCGCACCATCAACAAGTTGCAGGAGCACACCCACCTGGACTGAACGAAGCCTCTCTGTACTACGGCGTGGAGCCCCCACAGCTGGTGGTGCTAATGAGCTGTGGATCACTTGGGGAGTATCCACCTGGGCTACCCGCAAGGAACAGCTCCTCACCTCGCATCCAATCACTGACCCAGGTGAGGAATCAATACCATTGGCATCCAAGGCACCCGAAGGCTGGCAGACGTGCCCGAGAGTAAGGAGACATGAATGGTCATGGCCATTGCCCATTCAGAGCTTGGAATATGCGACAGATTGGCCCAAGTCGTCATGGCTCTGCAGCCACGGAGAGCCGTCAAAGAAGCACTGCCATTGGCTTTGAATCTGCGCCAACTTCGACTAAAAAGTTAAGCTCTCAAAATGCAACGAAGACTCTGGATGCTTGGGGGGGTAGCCCTTGGCGAGCTGGTTGATCCTTTTTAAGGCCCTATTTTACGTGGTGGATTCCCAGTGATTTTACATGGTATATTCCCCGTGATAGATTCTGATAGATGTTGAAAGAAAATACCTGAAGTGAACTGCCAGGCGATGCCTGATGATTCTCAAAAACTGGATTCCCTATAACCCTTTTTTTGGGTGGCGACTTGCCTAAGAAGGTACTGTAGCAGATTCCCTGGATTCCGTGGCAAACTTCGAGGGATTCCCTATGATCGTTGGTTGTTTCATATTATTCTCAACTCACAGGCTGTCGATCCAATTGAAGTTAACAGCTTTGCAACACTTTGTAGATGCTACGATCTTTTTGCTGGCCTGGCCTCTGGCGTACACCTGCCACACCCTGTAGTAGTCTTGGCTTGAGCCGAACGTGCCTTATTTGAGCAGCTAGACAAGCCACTTGGTACTCTGAATTCTGCTCGCATTCTTGCGTTTCAATGGATGCTGAAATTCCAAGCATCTCTTGCAATAATGTCGCTACTTATATGTAGCAGCTGGTTCACAACCCCCTGAAAAAATAGACCTCTCCAGGCACCCTGATGCTGTCGAGTGGCCAGCGACAGTTCTCACTTGTGCCACTTGTACAGGGGCCACGACCTCGATCCAACAGCAGCATCTAAGGTCATGCCCCACATGATTCGACCGATCCGAGGCTTCGTAAAGAACTGGCTTCTCAAGCTGATGGGTCCTGGGGAATGTGTGCAGGAGATTTAGGAGCCAAAGGAAAGAAACCTGATGACTGACTGATTGTTACCATAGGATACAAGCAGTTTCAACCTGTTACAAGCATCATACGTAGTCCAAAACGGGCGGGGACTACTCTATTTGGGGCTGAGTATCCCTCAACACATCCTCAGCCGGCCAGTGCCTATGACAGCAAAGAGCGGGCAATATTTCCAGCATCGCGAACGCTCAAAAAACCCCAAGCCCTCCTCCCATCTAGTAAAATGCTGAACAGCTTCCCAAGCTTTCAAATGGCCTAGCTTCATGCTTCAACAAAGGAGGATGCCCTCAGATTGCTGGTTTTACTATCAAACATGATCATGTTTCGGAGTTTATTTCAAACACCCGCGCATAAGGACATAAGGCCGAACCCACATTGAGATTCCGACACGAACGGGCGATGTGATTCTCTGCCTAGGTCTTCACTGAAGCTATTCTGCAGTTCAAACTAACAAATGGAGGCACTTAGCTGCGTAGTGACGACGTATCCCAGTGGCCAAGAGCTCCAAGAGTGTCTGCTCTTCGCAGGTATTCACTCGTCTGACGGCCGGTTATCCACGTGCCCTGTTCATTGTTATCTTCACCCGCTCAAGGACGAACTGCCCCCCAAAGCATCGCTCAAGCTCCGGTGTTCAACAGGTGAAGATCAAAAACAACAACGGGGGAAAAACTGGCATGAGAAAGGTGGTCAAATCTGCGGGGAACTTGGCAAGGGGCTGAAAACCAACGAGTTTGGCTCACCGTGTCAGCCAGCCACACATCTTTTTGGCCCTGGGGATGTTCTTGGATGGCCCTGAATCATATGGCGCAGCACAGTTGGGCTTTCCGGCCGCTCCAGCTGATTCTGGTGCAACTGCCGCTGCAAGCTATGGGTTTGACCTTGAGCCATGGACGAAACCACCGGACAGGAGATGTCCACAAATGATCAGGAATGATCAAAAGTGAAGCTTTACATCTGCGAAAAGCCAAAAATGATCAGAAAAGCTGATTGATCACATTGGTCCCAAAAAATAGGGGTTGTTGCAGCGTCCTCCCTTTTGAACAGCATGATCCCAACTGTGGGGCTGGTCATCCACCATGGTTGCTGTTTGCTAACCCCTCAGCTGCGCAACCCACAGGGACCTGGTGACAGTGAACTTTTTACATCTTAGCTGACTAATCTTGTTTAATTAGTTTATATCACAAATAATGATAATAATATCTTTAACAATAATGACAAAAATAGTAAGAATGAAGTACTGACAATAATAATGATAAAAAGAACAAAAAACAATCACAGTGGTAATGATACTGAAAGCAATACCCAAAAAATAACAATGATAGTAGTAATTAATGACAATAATAATGGTAATAGTACGACCAATTCCCACCCTTTGCCCGGAAACTTACAAGTGCACAATCGCTTGTCATACTGGACCCTCAAATTCCTGCACAGGCCCGCTGTTTTTTGCTTCTCAACCGAAAAACTGTAAACCCTAAACCTCAAACCCTAAAACCTAAACCCTAAAACCCTAAAAACCTAAACCCTAAACCCTAAAACCATAAACTGTAAACCACAAAGTCCTAAAGCACAAATCGCTACGTATAGCCAACGTTTTCGTAATTTCTCCAAGTTGCTGAGTGTTATACTGTGGTACAATGTTCAAGTTTCCGGGCAAAGGGTGGGAATTGCGCGTAATAATACTAGGGAAACTACGGTGATGTTTCTGCTTAACGATGGTTCAACATGTGGCTACCACTTCGTGATCACAAAAACCAGGCCGCCCGGCGTCCCCGGGAGCGAATGGGAGTGCTGCCCAACAAGGCGCTGGCAGCCTGGATCAGCCGCGGGTAACGGCAAGGCTCAGGAGCCAACTTCCAACGAGCTTCAGGGTAGTTCTTTTGGATGGCTTGGAGAATGGGCAACTTTTGTCTTCCAATGGTCTGTCAAGATCAGATCACTCAGATCAATGGATGTAAGGAGACGATTGAACAAACATGGTGACTTTCTACATCAAATTGGGTGACATCGATGATGTACCTATGAAAAAACTTTACAAGTAATTGAAGTTGACGCAGTTCAAGTCAGAGACTCTGCCTTGGATTTGGGGACTGCACAACTCTGCACAACTCTGCTAAAAACTGCTAGAAAAACACCCACTTTGGTGAGCCACGAGAGAATGGCCCTGACTTTTAGGTGTTTTATGTGCAGCTTCTTTGTTGCAAAACACTCTCGCAGTTCACTAGCTACTTCAAACAAAGACAACCAGACTTGCTTGTGAGCACAGCCAATCCAAAACAAGCATCTCTGGTGACGCCCCATAGGGAGTGCCACCGTAGTATCAACCAGGCAAGTCTATAACCGACAACAATCATCGACCAGCTGTTCCTGAAGCCATCAGAGTGGCCATCAATATAGCTATTCCCGATTGAGGCCATTAATAAACATGAATGCTTGATCATGGCCCTGGGTTCATTATCAAGGCCATCATTCGTAACGCTTAGCAGCTAGTAAGTATATCATTTTTTGCGTAAAGACCCATTATCATATCGGTCGATTCCAGACATTCATGGCTATGATAATGAAGCATGTAACCAATATCACAGCCATTCCTCTGAAGGTTCACTATCATAACCAGCATCATAACCATGGATTCCAGCCATTCATGGTCAGTTCTTGTTCTTCAACCATGGGCTTCACCACGGCAGGCCGCTGGCCATGGGCTTCACCACCACGGATCCACTGACTGTGTACCGCCTTGGCGGCGGGCCCTTCTGCAGCTTCGGTGGAGAGCCCTGGAAAGGACAGCACAGGGCCCCGAAGGTTTGTCGTTTTTGGAAACATGGGTGTTTCTCAAAATTTGCCAATGACTCAAGTCATGTGGCTGTTTCTCAAGTCATAGGGGGACCCCCAAATCATCCTGTTTTTTAGCCATTTTTGGTAAGAAACCAACCATAGCTCTGGGGTCCCCTATGGCTTGAGAAACCACCACATGTACAAGATATTGAGATATAGACACAAATACAAATGGATGAGATATAGGATATCATAGAGATATTCATGTCTATTTGATTTGATAATATAGATGTATGATATGAGATATAGAGATATAGATACAGATATATGTATTGTATAGAGATCATTTTGGATCCATAGATACAAATACAGATACAGATAGATCTTTATGTAAGTTTGGTTGTGGGATTTTTGTTATATGGTGAACACTAAAAGGACAAACCAGCACTAAGGACGACCAATGAATATTGTAGCCGGGTCAAAACGCTGGTGCCCCTGGCGGTTCACATCCCATATATGACCAAACTAGTTGAGGAAACTGGTCGTATACAGCATGCAATGGGGGGTATATATCCAGACCTGTGCGCCAACAACAGTGCATAAGCAAAATTGTTAACCATCAAATGGTGACAGGTTCTTACTGCTGAGGGTATCAACAACTATGACAGATAGAACCCACAACCATTTGGCTGGTTGATTCGGAGGATGTTGACCTCCGCCTCCCTGGTTACACGAATGACATGGTGCTGCTCAAAAAGGAAGTTTCGCTGGGCTCAGGACTTTTTCTGGCGTGTCCGCCAAGAATCTTCCCAGGCAGCTAGGTGTTAGACTCGGTGAATTGCCCAACTGCACATGGCTCGACATACTGGGTATAGACATATATTTTGGGATCCATCAATAGTGGATCATCAATGACGCTACAACGAAATATGAACCATATAAGAACCATACGATGCTAGATCCATATACCACTATCAGTTTAATCCTGAATAGCTGATGATTTCGGTTTCCCACCAAATAGGGACGTTTCTTAAAAGGTGGATCTTCCATCCCTGTTGCCTTCCAACCCTGGCGGTGCGACCCAGCCCTCGCCTGCTTTGACAAGACTCTCCATGGCGCCGCTCAGTGCCTCACGCTGACTGAAACGGTAGATCTAGTAGATAAGTGTCGAAATGCCGCATTTTTCTGGTTCGAAATGTGACTAGGGCTGTTTATTACTCAGAGTAGTTTGGGGATTCTAGAAGAGTACTACAACCCCATGCACCATTTGATTTTTGCTGTGGTTTGTACATATTCGCTTCTGATGATCCAAACGAATTGCCTCGCCCCGTTGCAACATCAATTCGAACATGGCATCAAGACATTCAAATACTGGCAGTATTCAGCAATAATTAACCACCAACTAGTCATCATTTAACTACCACCATTAGACAACATTCAATGATTAAACATCATTCACAAAACATGGCATCATTCAGCATCATTAGTATTAGTTCGTCATTGACCATCATTGACCAGGATTAACCATGAACATTCACAGCGTCACCAGCCACTGGACCCATCTGCCTGCCGTCGCTCTTCTAAAGCCTGCACCCTCAGCGCAGCCACAGCTGCCCCCGGTGGCGCAAAGCCCGCGGCGTGTGTGGTGGGATGTCATCGGAGTTGGGAAGATCTATCTTGGAAACCCTGGTTGATGGAAAAATAGTCATTGGAAACCATCAGTTCTTGAAAACTTTGCAGGAAACCCTGGTCATAAGCAGAAAATTATTCTTGCTTCTTGGGTTTCCATTCGTAGATGTTCCGATCATTTCTGGGAGGATCGGCAGCCCAAAAAATTAGCCATTTTTGACCCTAGTTGACCATTCATCCTTGCCCCCATTTGGATGGCTGCCTCTGGCTGTGATGCTCGGTAGTGGACAGCATCATGTGGTGAATCTGGGGGCAGAGACCGGATCTCCTGGTAAGTACTCTTTAATTTCACTTGTGGATCCCAAGTTTCCAAAAAGACTGAGACAAACAAAAAAAGTTCTGATTGGAAAGTTTTCCAATCAAGGTCAGGACAAACCAATGAACAGATTGTTAAACCAAGTTTACCTAGTAACAAACGAACCTATTTCCAGGCTTTTTGTGAGTGAAGAAGGGTTCATACTGGGAAACATTACTCTATACTAGTTCATCAACAAACCTGTTGAAACATATCGTTTATTTATACTTGATAGATTTTATAGTTATGCAACAGGTATCTATGCAACCATACAAAAATTGTGTTGTACTTTTAAAAATTTATACACTTTAGAAGTAATACAGGTATTATACAATTTTTACATCAACAAAAAACGTTGTTGAACCTTCAGCCCCGGCGATGTGCCCTCGGTGCCCCCAACTTCGCGGCTTCCTCGAAGACCTTGGGGCTTTACGGTAGTCACCAACGCTTGGAAGCCACCGTTGAGTCAGCTGGGATTGCCTGTTGAAAATGGTGGATTTTTGGCTGTTGAAAATGGTTTACCTGTTGAAAATTGTAGATTTCTAACTTACAAAATAGACTTACAGGTAAAAGTGGTGAGTTTGGAGGGCAAACGAAATTTTATCCATTGAATGGCAATGGGCAACTATTTAGCTGCTTTACCTTGAGAAAATACGTGACGCCGTTCACGCAACAGGGTGAGTTTGCCAGAAAGTACTTACCACTCAATAAGCAACATGTGCGTGTGAATTGAAATTCATTGACAAGCGTACATGTGCCATGCATTTAAGTATTGTCAAAAATTGATCTGCTCCTTCCTACTTTTGTGGTTTCCTTTGGCACAAGGAGTCTTACATACAGAATGCCCTCTTTCGTTGGTTACGTCCAGAGCATGTATTGAATGTATTGGCATTGCGTTTTGAACCCTCTTGTCTTACCCCAAACCTCATACACTCATTCTCGGCTATTGAAACTCACATAACTTCTGAATTTGTACTAGGATTTGTCCATGCATTTGTCCATGCAAATTGTAAACCAATACTTCGTGAGCCTAGGGTTCCGAAAAAAATAATTCCCAGACCTGGGACTTGTTACACGCATTCGCCATCTTTTGCTGAAAGGTGTTCCAAGTAGCATTGAATGGATACGTTCCCATGATTCAATCATGGATCAAGGATACCCAATACTCAGATGTCAGCAATCAGATGCACGGATCCGACAATGACCATGCATCCATGCCCCGTGGATTTCATTGACTGGAACAAACAAAGAATGATTCGTGGCTATGACGTGTGATCAAAACCTTCCCTTTCCCGGAAACACTTCTTTCATCGCCACCTTGAGCAACTGCCCAGTGGAATACTTGCAAAATGTCGCCTCGCCCATGCATCATGATGCTTTCCAAAGCCAAAAAACGAAAACATGCAGTCACATGAGTACCTCTATTCTACTTATCCATCTATACATACACTATACACATCTTCATGAATGATCCAAGCACCCCCATCAACCTCCAAGCCCGGCCCCAAACCTCCGCCCTCGGCACCACGAACCCCAACGACACCACGTCCCGGACCCGTTTCCGGTGCGCATCCTCGCGCTGCTGCCGCTGCTGGGCACGTTGGACCCGAAGCTTTTGGGCCTCGAGGGATGATCTGCTTCAGTGGCCAGGGTGTCTGCAGGGTGGTTTGCATCGGTGGTAGTGGGTCACCATAGGGGGTAGAACCCCATGGGTTTGATATCAACCAAAAAGGATGTTCAAATATCTAGTGGGTCATAGAGTCATAGTTCACCATTTTCGTTGTTGAAAATAAATTTACCACCATAGTTGTTGTTGGTTTGGTCCTTTGTAGTTGTTAGATATTTCATAGAACTAGATACAACACCAGGTTTTGGGGGTCATGATACTTATTGTTGTTCGTAAGATATTTCATACAAATGGTGAACGAAATAGTGCTAATAGTGGTATAGTTGCATTGAACACTGATTGATGATGCTAATACTTCTTCAATGGCCAGTAGGGGTTGATATCAAATGTGGGTTGATGATATGCTGACTAGTAGTGATCACGGTAAAAATAACTATAAGAATATCTAGTAACGGTATTGAATGGTCAGATCATTCCTTTTCCTGAAGTATCCCCGCTTTTGTTTCGAGGACAACACGCCATTAACCTGGTGTTGGTGCCATAGATGGCTAGGGTTGATGACCATTACACACCGATGATTGGCGGGCAATCAACATGTCAATATGATTCATCGCCATCATAAGTAGACATTGAGCACTATCAACCGTCATTACCCACCGCACTATTAGTCACGGATGGCCAACAGTATATATCTCGGCTATTAGCCACTTATCAAACAGTATCATAAGCGATTAGTATCAAGTGCAATCGGGCATCGTTCTCCACCACCCTACTCATCATTGGAGCGAGCCAATACAAACCGTCATAGACCACCATTAACCATCATCAGCCATATTCATACTAATTGAACATCATTCACCATCACTAACCATTGGACATCATGATCAACTACCATCATGAACCATGATCAACCACCATGAGCCATCCATTCGTTGGCCATCAATCATCGTCAAACACAACTATAGTAACCACCATCATGAACCACGATGAACTACAATGAACCATCCACTAGTCAGCTATTGACCATCATCAAACACAACTATAGCCACTATAATAACCACGGTCATGAACCATTCACCATCATCAACGCGCTCACAAACGCGCGGCTCACCTCGCGCTGTTTGGCGTCCAGCTCCGCTTCCAGCTGGGCACATTCCGCCACCAGGTCGCGGTCCTGGCTGCGCTTCACAACGGTTATAGGGAGATGCGCAGAGATTGCGCAACGGGGAGAATATGATGAGCAACAATGGGGATCCATAGGGTATATAGTCGTTGATGATGATGATGATGATGATGATGATGATGATGATGATGGTGATGATGATGATGATGATGATGATGATGGTGATGATGATGATGATGATGATGATGATGGTGATGATGATGATGATGATGATGATGATGGTGATGATGATGATGATGATGATGATGATGGTGATGATGATGATGATGATGATGATGATGGTGATGATGATGATGATGATGATGATGATGGTGATGATGATGATGATGATGATGATGATGGTGATGATGATGATGATGATGATGATGATGGTGATGATGATGATGATGATGATGATGATGGTGATGATGATGATGATGATGATGATGATGGTGATGATGATGATGATGATGATGATGATGGTGATGATGATGATGATGATGATGATGATGATGAGGATGATGATGATGATGATGATGATGAGGAGGAGGATGAGGATGATGATGATGATGATGAGGATGAGGATGAGGATGAGGATGCTTGGTCATCAGTGTCTGCACCATCCATCAATTTACTGAGCGAGACTCCTGGAGAATCCCAAGGATTGCTTGGTTACCCCACCGCCAGCTGCTGTACCTCTCCAGAAATCTCTTTCTGTAGGCCTCCAACAGTTTGGGTGGCTGAGCCACCTCTGTGGTCAAGTCATCTTCAATAAAGGAATGACTAAGTATAGAGAGATCTACAGAGGCATAGGCAATAGATGGTCAAGAGTCTAGTTAATAGATGGTCAAAGTATAGTTGAAATGGTCAAAGTACAGTTATTGTATTAGCTGGTCAAAAGCATAGTTAATAGATATTGATCGTAATTGCAGTTTGTAGTGATTTGCGCTTACTATTGATAGCGAGGCCACGCACCGTAGTGTCTCTTGCGGCCTGCCACTATTTCATCCACTCTGGTGCTCAAGGTCTCTCCCATGGAACGTAAATCCTGGCCAGTGCTGCCGCTCGAATCAAGCTGCATCTCTAGCCATAATGGCTTGCGAGCTCAATAGCTGATCAACCTCCAAAATTTGCCATCACAGTTACCTTTGAAGTGCTGCCTTGTCATCTGTTGAGAATCCTCCAACAATTAAAGGCACCGACCTTAGACCTTGCTCAGGTTTTCATAGTGTTTTGCGAGTCCCAGGAAAACATGGAAGAAGTTGGATTTGAGGATTCGCAATTGGTGCATCCTATCAAAACCGTGATGGCTTAAGTTGCCTTCTATGGTCCCCAAAATCCGATCAGATCATTCCAAACCTCATCACAATTTCCCATCTATCCTGACCTTGACATAAAGGATTCTATCTCCCATAGCAATATGACCCAATCCCCATGGTGATCGGTGGCATCATCCTCAATCGATCCCCATTGGCTGGAGGCGAATCCCCAGGCTCACCGCTCCTTTCGATCCCTCAATGCCATGCAGAACAGTCGAGCCTTGGGCACTGGAATGACATGGACGCGTAGGTCATGCCCGAGTGTCATCCTTTTGACCATTCATTGACCATCAACTCACCATCAATTAACCATCATCAACAATCATACATACCCCTAATTGTGTGGCCCATGAATGAAGATTGTTAAAAATCATTGATAAGCCACAAATGACTATCAGTTGACTGATTTTCCATTGTTGTCAAACCTTCGTGAATCAACAATCACAACAAAAATACTGTTTTTTTCTCTCATTTTTGGGATGCTCACCACAATTGCAGGCCTTCAATCCGACAGACCCTAACGGAGACTGGGAGACAATGTACGATAGAAACGAATCGACTTGGTGACCATTCGAGGACGATTCTCGGCCAATCGGGTCCATGGATTGGTTCTACTAAGCGCACTCCACTGCTAGAGCCACCATCCATCAAGATCAACCAGGTAGGCACATGATCATTCGCTTCGAAAGCATAGAGCACCAAAACAGTGACGCTGCAAATCCAGGAATATCGGGAGCCTTGGTCACTTGGGTCTTCCATTTTAGTGCAGCGGTATCACTCTCTTGCATCACAAGTTACTAATTGTCCGTCTATTGGTCCGTATTTCCATGTCGTTGACTTTCTTCACCCTCAACATGTCTCAGGTTGGCTCATAACCGCTTTTGCAACCAATCAACATGTAGTTGTTGAAGATACAATGTGCGATCTTTCATGATACCCACTACCATTGGCACGCGGTATCCTGAGATGACGGAGCCAGTGCCCTCTTGTTTCTTTTCTTCCAACATGTCCAAAATAAGAAAATGTCGAAACCCCGCCTAGGTTGGTTGCTTGGAAATATCAGAAAACTTCATGAAGCCAATGTGTCCTAGGTCGGTTGCTTGAAATTATCAGAAAACCATGAAGCCACTGTGGATTTCTCACATCATCACCATCCTCTGCCGCCACATCCCTCGCCACCATGGCCCCGCCCCTCCACCAAGGTGCCGTGGACCCACCAAGGCTTTGGATGGATTGTCTCACAGCTCGGCCCTGCAGAATGGTCATGCAATGAAGGAATCGTCGGCTGTAAATCACTGGTATCAAAAATGATATATAGTTGTTATAGTCACATTGGTACTATGGTTGGTAATGATCAATGACAGTGAAGCATCTATGGTGAAGCATTTGCAGTAAACCAGTAAACCATTGTCATGACAGTTTATCAGTTTCTCGATGACGCTGAACCATTGTCATGACACTTTGTCAGACTATCGCTGATCCATTTACTGTGAGCCATTGTCGTGATAGTTTATCAATTGAATAATGATAATCAACCAGTATCATATGGTGTTGTCACAATGAACTGCAATGGGATCATGAAAATGGTACTTACAAACTAGTAGCTATTGTCAGCTCTTTATCCATCATAGTTATAATGACCATGAGTTTCAACACTGAATAGGTAATACAGTCATGAACAGGTTGATCAGAATCCTTTATCCGTTGTGTGATCAACTGAACATTGGAATCCATTACAGGTAGTTGACAAATCCTGATAGTTGTAAACACTTGTAACTCTCTGGTATTCTAGTTACTTCATGGATTATGATATCTTTGAACTAATGGTCGGTTTTCTTACCATGCTTGACTATGTTTTTAAAAAATGAATTACTTGACAAATAGGAATTTTCAAACATCGATCATGGTTGTTGGACGTTTGGTACTGCTAGTTGTCCATAGTCTGGAACTTTAGAGCCAAATGTGAAGGTGGGCTAGCGGCTGGGTTCCGACTCCCACAAGTACAGTATACGACGGTTGACGATCAAATGATTCGCTTGTTTGCCTCTGCGGATAACCACAAGGGCAGGAGATGTTCATTCTTCCCATTGAGCTCTGCCCTTTGACTCTCCCTAAACATGGCAGGAGGTGCGCAGAAATCGCGGATGTTTCCCCGGATTGAGGAGAACATGTTTCCCGGTGGTTTTGGGAAAACCCTACGGCTATGGATGCACCCCCATGTGCAAATCCCCACCTATAGCGGGTATGGGTATACAGTACATCTCCTATTCTTGCTGATATTTATGATTGACCATTATCCACCACTATCAACCACTGTTAGCCACTATTCACCGCTAGATATCAACCGCTGGTCCGGCACAAACCCTCCATGCCCCATATGGATTCATGGCTCATCCATAGCCACCCTCTGGTGCTCAACAGCGCCTCTTCCAGTCCCTGGCATTCGTCAAAGTTCTCACTCTCTCCGTACAGACCTGGCCCGGCGCCCAGCGTCTCCCATGGCTGGGCTAAACTATGAAAACTGCCTAGCCATTTTGGTGATGGTTAAAAATCAAAGGTCCGTGATGGCCAAACCAATCCTTGAACATCAACCTTTTATGGTTTGTAAACCGCTCTGATGTACGAAGCATCAACGCTAATATGGGCCATCGACGCTGGTGATCCCAGTCGCCTTTGCAACAAAGCGTCTGCTAGCTCCTGGCCTCGCTCCCTCTCAACCAGCTCCCTGCTGCCCTGCCCACCTGCTTGCAAGGCAGCGGAGTGGATCAACAAGCAACTTAGTTGATGATGCACCTGAGTCCAAACGCTTGAATCTGAAGCCAAGCTGCTGTCAGGAGCCATGACACTTCGCTATGGTCAATGATGGCTAGTGATGGTTAGTAAGGATTCATGATGGTTAGTGATGGTTCATGATGGTTAGTGATGGTTCATGATGGTTAGTGGTGGTTCACGGTGGTTCATAGTGGTTCATGGTGGTTTGTGTGATTAGCAATGATTGACTGGTGATTTATTTGTGGTGGCTAATGATTGTTCATGATGGCTGATGACTGCTGATGCTTAATGATTATGCGTGGTGAATGATGATTCTTGATCGTTGATGGGTCGCTCAACATCACTGCTTCAGTGATCTCTTTTAACAATCATCAATTATCATCAACTATCATCAACTAGGCTGTCCCCCAACATCAACATGAATAAAAACAAAATGAAATCAGCTCTGCGACGATCGTGGGCTAAAGTCACTTAGGGGAAGCGATAGCAACAGGTTGGGCTCTGCCAGAATTATCGACGTCACAAGATTTGCGCGAGGAAAATGGGTGAGCGTCATTGGACATTGGAGACCCCATGATGCAGCCGTCCCAAACTGCTGACCACTCGAGAGTAACCAGCAATTTGAGGGCTTGCGCACCATGGGAGAAAGTCCCTAGTCATCCATGTGATGAAACACCAATGGAGATGCGATGACAAAGAGACTTGCAAAAAACCCTCTTCGTAGGGGTTGGGTAATGCACAGGACTCTGTTCATATAGATTGGACCTTTCCCGGAAACTTCATGGGAAAACCCCCCGTGCAGAAGTTCTCGTCTTGTCTTTGTTGCGAATGCTCATAGCTCCCCCTTGTTGATTCATACTGCTATCTCCTGGCTTGGACTGATACTCCTTGATACATCCAAGAAGAAATCATGACATGTTGGCGGCGTTCCGTGAAGGGACTGTATCAGATATTGAAGTTGTACAAGTTGCATGCCAAAATAATCAAAATGTGGCTTCATGGTTGCCAGTGTACCACATCCCACTGCCATCCAGTCCCCTCAGTCCCCGCACCAGGACACAGGTACGCATTTGCTCCAGCAAACGAGCTCCTTGGTCGCCTGAGGTCACCATGGATGAAGCCTTGTGGGCAAGGGAACATCAACCCGACCCATTTTGTACAAACCTCGAAACCATCAACAATTGATGGATTGTCCAGCCAGCTATGGTAGATTGCCAGGGGGTGAAGAATTGATGGCTTCCAGCAGATGCAACATTGGCTTCCCACAGCATTGTCAGGAGTTTCTCCTGGGAGTTGGAGGAAATTCCCGGTGGCTCATCCATAGTGATAGGCAGCGCAAGTAGGATCGCTCTCCTCATTCCCCCTGGGTTTTCTTAGATCTCACCTACGGCTGCTGGGCATGGTACTCCCATGTGGCCACCCTGCTTACCAAATCTCCAGCCTGCCGGTGACGTTGGGCTTCCCCGAGAGGAAACGATCTCCTGCCAAGGGTTGAAGTTCTGGAGTCAATAATCCAGTGGTTCAAGAAAAGCAATGATGTGTAATTAAGGATGATATGAAGAACCCAGGCTTCCAATCCACATTGCACCACGAAAAACTTGATGGCAATTTGACAGGCCTTCATGAATTCTATGAATCAAAAAACCTATCTACGGTATTGGCTCTGCAACGAAACCTGAAAGGTCTGGCATACCACGCGAACTGTGTCAACAAACAAGACGTCAATTCCTTGCACTGATGGCTTTGGTTTGGCAATCCCGGTGTTGGCCTCATGATGTTCATGAGAATCAGCTTAGCTGCTGAGGGGCCCCCACTTTGCCATCCGGAAGTGATCCAAAACTAGGGAAAGCACCAATGATATGGGTTGCCCCCCATTGACTCCAAAACTCGCTGCAGCCAAGCGGTTGTTATCAGCACTTCTTGATGATACGGCCCAAAAATGTGACAATTAGCAAGACAACGGTCATCATTCATACGTTAGCCATTGTGAACATCTATCATCAAAGCTGTTTTGTATGTTTACCAACAGTTTTATTATTGATTGAACGAATCGAGAGCCGATCATGTTTATCGACAATGATTATTGACCATTGCCATTGTTGATCAACTAGTATTGGGATGACTATTATTCACTAAACAACTATTCTCAATTGTTGATACTTGGTTGATATCAAACGAAGATCAAAACAAACTATTGTTGCAATGAACAAACTATTACTGGCAACAATAAACAATTATCCACCATGAATAATTGTTCATGACTATGAATCACCACTACTATCAACAATAAACGATAATAAGTTGATTCCAACATGATTTTTTCATGACTATAGGCTACAACCAGCACTGGATCGGCCTGGATCGACTGGACTCGGATCCCCCTGTCCTCCTGCGGGCCTTCGCAGAGACCACGCGTCACCCAGGACGATTCCAGTCGGTTGATGATGGTCGGTTGAGAATGATTGGTTGATGATGGCTCGTTGATGATGGTTAGAATGATGTTTCCTAACGTTTGCTTGATACTGGCTGGACATCATCAAGTTGTTGCATTGTCAATGATCAAGTGTAAGAGGTGACTGTCAAGTGATGAATGGTTGATTCTCTAGGCGGATAATGACACGTGGTAGTGGATGGTAATCGGTGATAATGGCTCACCAGTTGGTTCAAGTTCTGAAGATTCCAACCAATGATTTGTCAATCACTGGACGATGGCCTCTCGACAACTGGACGATAATTGGTCAATAACCGCGTACTGAGTAGCTACTGACTGGAAAATATAAAAGTTATTCATATCTTGCTGAGTGGCTAATATTGTCTAATATCAAGTCATGTATTGTTGGTTTGACGATCTTTTCTTTAATATCAAATGTAAGTGATATATCAGGTGATTGACGAGATAATCAAACTCATCAGATGTGCGAGACTATTACATTGCCCTTTGAGAATAGTGTATCTTCCTAAGATCCGGATCAGAAAGGGCAGCCACAAAAAACCGCACGCAAAATCGACCTCGGGAGCCTCCAGCTGAGCTCCCACTAGTGCAGCTCTTGGTCAAGAAAGATGGAAGACACCATGGCGTGAAAAGGTATCTATGTAGAATCTAGATACAGTATATAGTTGGATTCATGGCTCTAGATGGATCTCATGATTCTAGAGTCGTGGATGGCATCACGAGAATGTATAACCTGGTGTCATGATGACCTATATCATTATTAATATATCATCTATCCTTTTATAGACAGATTGATATTACAACATATATGCGGTTACATTTTATAGAATATATATATATATATATATATATATTTATTTAAGTTGGAGTCTTTTTTACCTCGCAGTCGATTTGGGGATCAAGGTTGGGGAATTGAATTCACCCTTCTTTAAACAGGGGATTAATCCCCCAAAGGGACCCACTCATAAGTGGACATGCCGTAGCATGATTACTACCCCAACCTGCCCATGGGCGGGAAGGGGAGGGAAGCTGAAACAGCTACGATTAAAGACAGAACATAAACCGTCGTAACACTAGCTGTACAGCATGTTTATACTCCTCTTTTTAAGTTGGAGTCTTTTTTACCTCGCAGTCGATTTGGGGATCAAGGTTGGGGAATTGAATTCACCCTTCTTTAAACAGGGGATTAATCCCCCAAAGGGACCCACTCATAAGTGGACATGCCGTAGCATGATTACTACCCCAACCTGCCCATTTCAAAAAAGCAACAAACAAACCATTAAGAAGCCCGTGGGCAAAACATAAAGGGGGGCCGCCCATAGGCGCGTCAACCAAACCCCGACGCTTTAAGCTCAAGAGCTTTTAAAGGGCAGCCCTTAGGCAACCATCCCTTTGAGAAAGGGCTCAAGAGCCCTAAAACAGTAGGCTAAAGAGCCAGATGGGGCACCCATGGGTCACTCCCTTCCAAAGCTTAAGAGCCAAAGGACACACTTTACCCCTCGTAAGGGGGGTTACCAACCAAAGCGAACCAGAAAAACCCCTCATAAGGGAACCCTCCTACAAAAAAGAAATTACCCCCCATAGGAGAACCCTCGTAAGGGAATGACAAAAACAAAAACACACACCAACACCAACCTGCCCACGCGCTTTTTGACTTGGCGGAGCTATCTGAAAAGCAAATCCCGCCAGAAGTGGCGATACTGCCACATACATGCCCGTAGGCCGGAGGGCAGGGCCATCTTCAACAATGCTGCTCGGGCATCATCCAAATAAATGCGAGCGGTTCTATAATCCTTCCATCGGCCTAAAACGGCAACGTAGTCAAGGCTCTTTGTATGCACGTATGCATGAGTTGCCCCGCCTCGACGTAGGCTGTAAATGGTAAAGTTACAGGAGGAGGCTGCAGATGTCTCCAGAAGAGACGCATAGCATTGTCGAAAACCTTTGGGTGAGAATTTCCAAATCTTGCCCTTGGGCAGCAGTAGTAAAAGATGTGAGACCATCCTGCACACTGTGGCATTCTGAACCACGAGCGACTGTGCGGCACGTCTGGAAGTTTTGGTGCTTTCCAGGGTCACTACCGTAGTAGAGGTATGAACATTCAAATGAATGTCATCAGTGGTCAGCTGGATTACTTCCATGGTGCGAAGGAAGAAGGCAACCCCAGGAGCAGGAGCAGTGCCAAATCATAGTGTTTGGCGGAACAGGCAATAGCTGCCAAAAGGCGTGCAACTTCCCATGGCATCGGAACTGCCCTCTGAGGTACATGGTCCCTGATCCAGTTGCCATAGTATTGCTGTGAAGTCACAAGGTGGCGCCTGACCTGTGGAACAAAGCGCTTGAAGCCGGACAACAGCCAGCCGGCGTGTGAGACCGCCTCGCCATCCTGGTAGAGGCAATTTATGTATTCTGCCATGCATTCATCCAATTCTTCCGCCTCGTGAGGCAATCTTCCCAGCTCAGCTTCAGCATAGAGTAAAAACTTTCGCACTTCCCTTCTGTAGATGGTGGCTGTCCTTGGCGTGATCCCTTTGAACTTAAGGTGTAGTTTAGGCGGCATCCCGCGTGGCCATGGCCTCAAATCTCCTTGAGGCCAAGTCGGAGAAGTTCCATTTTGACAGGGTCCACGCCACCAATGGTTTCAGGCCACTCATCACCTCCACGGCCATGATGCGTCTGAGGACTCGATTGAGCCTCACTGATGACGACCTGCCCTTAGACAGCGCCCAGTAGCCCACCATGCTGTCCACAATGTGGAGGTAGCGATGGCGCAGCTCATCAGGCAGGCGAGCTCGTCGGCGCAATTCGGCCAGGATCGCTGTCATTTCGAGCACGTTGATGTGCTGTGTTGATGACCAGCGGTAGGAAAGTGCGGTTTTCCAAAACCATCTGAAGCTGGGATATGGGACATGAACGTCCCTTTCAAATTCTCCATCACGGGGTAACACCAACCTGATGTCAGTTCCGCGAAGGCCCACTTGACGACTGATGTGTTCCAAATGAACTTGCTCATTGCCTTCGAACATGGAGTCCAAGATTGCCCGGACTTGAACGATAAGCTTGTAGACCAAATCCTCACTTTGGAGCCCACGAGTTGCACCAGCAATTTGGCTGTACAACATGTGAGGGAGGTCTCGTGGAGCACGCCCCATTGGCGTGAGCATCAAGTTTGAGATGTCCTCTGCAATGGCCTTGGCGTAGGCTTTGCAAAGCTGCCAAGGGTACTCAGCCTCATCGTGGGTGTCAAAATGCACTCCCTCACTTGTGAGTTGTGCCCAAGAGGTTCTTGGTGAGTGCACTGGCAGTCCAACTTGTGAAGAGCCGCATGAACACGAGGGGAGTTGCGCAGGAGTGAAGTCCATTTCGTTCGTCGGCCTCCAAAACAGCAGTGAGACCAAGTTGACTTCATCCATCCAGGTCTGCTCTCCATCTCTATGGCTTCGTCGGTGTACCAAAGGAAGGAGTTGTACGGGTGCTCCAACGCAGCATAGCCCCCCTGCTTATCAGCAGTGTCCAGCCCCTTGAGGCTTCTCTTAGCCATCTTGTTGTCTTGTCGGACTTTGACTTGGTCATCTTTGGACAAGCGGTCAAAACCCCAAGGGAAATCCTCTGAGCGAATTTGAGGTGGTCCTTTGATCTTCCCTTTTCCTTTCACATAGATGGGCTTGCCACGGGCTCGTGAGAAAGTTCTGCAATTCGGCCCCCAATGGCGCCATCTTAAGGCAGGGTCCTCCTCTTCAGTCTCAAGAGCTTCTTTACCATCTGGGGTGAAGAAGTCCCACGGGTTTGACTTGATGAGGATGTCCATGGGCTTCTGAACGGACACGCCCTCCAAAGCCACGGCCTTTGTCAGTGGGAAATTTGGCCCTGAGAACCGTTCTCCGAAACGACACACTGAAAAGCTCTTTCTCCGACATGAGTTGCCATTGCAGTGAGCCTGTGCACAGGCTACGGAGCAGCCAAATTCCCCGCACTTCCTTGGACAGGGGTAACTCACCCTTCCTTCTTGGTTTTGAAGGGGTCTGTTGCACCTCACGCACTTTCCCGTGGGAGCCACTGCCTCAGGCATCACAAGGCTGCGTGACTTGAAACGGCTCGCTACTGCACTGCCCCCACCCGTGGGTGATGCATCGGAGCAGGAGACTTCTCGAAGGACCTGAGCACGAAGGTCGGATTCCGCTTGAATGGCCAACACCAGGAAAGTGATGACCTCATCCATCTCCTTGGCACCAGGGGCGATGTTTTGTTCCAGGCTTCTGGTGATTGCAGGGAACAAAGACTCCAGGATGGAAAACAAAGGGCGCTTAAACGCCGCTACAAAGGCTGCCTTTCCAACCCAATGGCGGATGTGAAACTCCTTCCACTGTTCGCTCATCATCATCCCAAGGCTGATGGCAATAAAGTTGCGAAGCTTGTCAGGAGCCAGACGCAACACGCCTGTTCTGCCATCCAATTCTCCACCTTGAATCCCCCCCGTAAGGGCCATCACCAACTGCTTTCCCTCATTCCTTGCCAGACCTAGCGAGTCACACACCTCAATGAACTTTTTGTGAGCTTCCGAGGGCACTGGGTTGTCACACTCTTCACCAAAGGCCCTCATTCGTCGAAGCTCATCAAAGTTGTCCAGATAGACAACTGTGAGGTGCCGGGTACTTGGCAAGGGCTGGTCTTTCTGCACCGAAGTCTCAACGGGGACCTTACACATCCCAAACACGATCTTCCGGACTGCAGCCTGAACCAAAGTAACAGCAGATTTCCACCCCATAGGGATGACACTCAGTGCCGGTCTCACCTCGATCCCACGTTGGCCACCAAAGGCTGAGGCATCCACCTTCTTTTCAAAGGCGAAGTGAGGAAGCCAACTGTCCGGCACCGAGAACAGATTGAAAGCGGACGTAAAGTCCTCTGAATCCAACCAAATCTCATCCTCCTCTTTCAGAATGATTCCTGTCAACTGCCCAATGTAGGGTAACGAATCCTGAGCCCCTGGCAGTTGTTCTGAATGCTCATTGGTTGGAATGAGAACCGAAATGAACCTTTGGAAGTCTTGTAGCTTCCCATTCACTTCCTTCTTTTTCACGACTCCACCAGCACCGTTGGTCACAAAGTAGCCATTCCGGTCTTTGTGCAAAAGCCCATCTGGCACAACCTTCATCATGTTGCGCTCGTGTGCGGCCTGGCAAATCCTATACCAAGTTTCATCTGATGCACGCACTCTTGAGCGGGTCCTTTTCATTGGCCGTCGATCGTCAGGCAGCCACCACGTTGAGGGGTCACCCACGGCCTCCAGGAGTGGAGGGTCCAAAAAATCGGTAATACATCGGACCCCTGCTTTTCCTGGCCTTGGCCACATCGGCACCACCTTAGTGGAATCCAAATCCAGCATGTGTTCCACTGGGTTCCCAGCATAATCAAACCTCTTACTGTTCAAGAGGTTCCTCACCTCTC
Source organism: Symbiodinium kawagutii (assembly GCA_009767595.1). Lineage (NCBI taxonomy): Eukaryota > Dinophyceae > Suessiales > Symbiodiniaceae > Symbiodinium > Symbiodinium kawagutii. Next base: position 257,882 of record VSDK01013109.1, read on the forward strand.
CCGGAGGAGGAATCACATCAGCCACGATGATGTTCCGGGTGATGATGTGACCAAGCTGGGTGACTGCCTTTTGCTGATTGGGACTCATCTTGTCATCCATGGGCACACAGATGACCTTTCCCCAGCCACAGCAGTAGTAGTAGTTCAACACTATCACCGTCAGGCGGACCCAGTCGATGTTCTCCTTTGTGATCCCGGGGTGACCAGGCTTGACCAGACTTGGAGCCAGCGGCAGAATGTCCCCACGCCTCTCATAGGGTGGCCCCGTGGCCGGTAGCGACTGCGAGGACGAAAAACTCCTGACAAAACGGCCAAGTGGGGTATCCAATCCTGTCACCAACTCCAACAGTTTTGTGCCCAGAGTGGCATAGCTGGTCTTCCCCGTAAGGATCTTTTTGGCAAAATCAAAAGTCTCCGCCTTCGACATAGGCTTTCGGTCACTGTCCTTTTTCTCCATCCCCGTGGGGCGACTATCTTCATCATCTGATTCGCCTGCGGCTTCTTCTTGGATGTCCATCTCGTCCAGCACATCCGACTTCACGCTGTCGGAGTCTTCTCCTGCGGGCTGTCCGAGGCCTTGGTCTTCCCTTTCCCCTTTCGGGGATTCTTTCCTCGGCCTTTCGGTGGGCCCTTCTCGTCTGGCTGGAGACCTCGTCCTCCTCCGCGGTACGGCAGCCATTGCCTGCTTCGAGCTTCGGCTACTTGCTCTTTTGCTGCCATCCTCTGTTCCTCGGTGTCGGCGAGGTTCGCACCTTCCAACGGGATCAGCTCTAAGAACTGTGCCCTCGACCAACTTTGGTCGTGGAGATTCAACTCCAACGCCTTCAGTCGCTGACACAAGAGGTCTGCGCAGTGCTCCACCGCTCCGACCGCTGTGTAGTCTAGAGCTTGAGTCAGGGTCTGTAGCTCCCTTTGCAACCTCAGGTTCATCTTGTCCTTGTTCTGAGGCAGGAGAACGGTGTGGTAGTATTGCACCGCTGCTGGGGGCGTCTTCGTTCCTGTTGCGGCCAGGACGCTTTGGTTCACGGGGGCCCCGGTGCGATTGGTCAGCAACGCCATCTTTTGGAGAAGACGTGCCGCCAATCGCCCTGGCTTCTGGTCCGCGTACTCCATGAGCACTAGTTGCTGTGACCTTTTCTCCGGAGCCCCCGCCTGAAAAGAGTTCTCAGACTCTTCGCTCTCTCCAGCAGTTTCCTCGTTCTCACACTTCCCGTAGGAAACTCTTCGCCCTGAACCGTAAGGACCACGATCCTTCTTCTCTCTCGTGCCCTTCTTCTTCTTCCCGGACTTGTCCTTTTTCTTCTTCTTTTTCTTCTTTTCCGCCTCCGTGGAGGATGACACATCTTCTTCATCCTCCTCAGATGGATCACCTCCTGATCCTCCACCTTCAGGAGCTGCGACCTGAGGCCTGCCAAACCAGGCAGAGCCTGTCTCTTGGGCTCTTTTCACCTTCTTCTTCTTCGGTGAAGCCCCTCCTTCCGCTTCCTTGGAAGGATCCTCACCTTTTCGCTTCTTAGCTGCCGCCGTGGCGGGGTTCCTTTCCTTCTTCTCCCCGGCCTTGCTCTTCACAGGATCTGGAAGCTTCTTGCGGTCCTTTTTCTCTGCTCCCTTCGCTGGATCAGCCTTTTTAAGCTCCTCCAACTTCTTGGCCAATGAAGCCATTCCTTTCTCCTTCACACCCTTAGGTTTAGATTCTACTTCCTCTTCTTCTTCAAGGAACTCGCCCGATGCCATATCTGGTTCGAAGAGGTCATCATCCACCTCTCCAGCGCCCACGTCAATGGACTTCAAGAAGCGAGTTCGAGCTCCCTCAAAATCCTTCTTCGCCGTAGCGCTAATCCACCAAGCCGCTTCTCGGTACTTCACATCCTTCAATTCGATTGTACGCAGCAGGTCTGTGTGAAAGATGTCAGCTTTTCTCTTCGGAGCTCCTTTGCACTTCTTAACATCGCCGTGGCAAATGTGCACCTGGAACTTACTCCCGTAGGATTTGCCTGGGCCACTCTTCACCCACCAGCACAGGTGTGGGTCTTCAACACACCAAAAGTCAACCTCAAGCATGATTCCGCTGCTCGGCTTTGCAAGCACCTTCTTCACTTGACCCAGCACCTTTCCCTGGCTGGTGTCATGGTCATCGTAGACACCAAACTCGATCACATGCCCCTCCTCGAAGGGCTGTCGAGCAAGCCAGCCAGGATTCAAAGCGGATTGAATCCACGGCCCAGGCATCCCCGTAGGGAGAGGACCAGCCCAGATTTGGGCCTGAAGCTGAAACAGCTACGGTTAAAGACAGAACATAAACCGTCGTAACACTAGCTGTACAGCATGTTTATACTCCTCTTTATATATATCATATATTCTACATATCATATTACAACAGATATGTGAGAATTGCATATACCATACATTTTGATCATGCCATGGCTGGCAACCACATGGCACATGACCTTCCATACCAGGCACCAGTTCCGACTCGATGATTCGCCGAGGCCACTGAGATCAATGGAAAGGCTGGGCACTCCCAACATGCCTCGGAGAATGCGCAGTGGCTTGGCTGCTGGCTGCCGGGTGCTTAGGAGTGGTTGATCCCGGTGGGTTGATACATCATGATTGGCCATAAAGCCATAAACCAGAACCAGTGCTTTATGATTTTCGTTGATCATGGTTGATTGCCTAGATGATGGTTCATCATGGTTGATGATGGCTGGTGGTCAGGAGTGGTTGTGATGTTGAGGGAAACTGATGCTTCATCGTGGTTGGTTGATGGCTGGTGGATAGTGGCTGGTTGATGACTAAAGTGGGTCACTGTCACTGCTAGCTAGTTCCGGCTTGATTGAAGCAGGTGGCAAGTCTCATTCGAGGGGACCAAGGTCTTAATGCCCATGGGGCACATCAACAAAGACTTCATACAGTGAAATGCTACTGACAACCACTTGTAAGAGATCCAGTGCTTCATCCACCACCATCAGTTTAGCCAGAGATGATGAGTTACCATCAAATGTAGGGTGGCTACAGCGAGCTGGATCTCCCATTACTATCCATTGTTTGGCAATTGAAAAATACTGACACTGGTAACAATGCAATCAATTATATACAGTAGCTAAAATCAAAAATGGTGGATCGCCAAAATATATGGCAAGTGATAACCTATGTCAAAGACCTCAACCGTTGGGCAAATCGGAAGATTTGCTTGAGTTTTCTCACCTTTGACCATTGCAACAACAACCAAGTTGTCCCACTCGTTGCCCTCAGTCAAGACTAAGCCAGTCAGACATAGAGGATCCTGACTTCTCTACTTGCAGAGGGCAACCCTTGGTTCCTCCCCCATTTCCTCCATTTCTGGGAGCCTGATCAGTTGCTGGGCTTCTCACTGGAGAAGGGCTGCTTAGTCCGTCTTCAGCTCAGTAACTGTAGGAAAGGATCGGATGTTGCTGGGTTCATCTGTGATGTCGCTGGGGCATCTCTGGCATCCTTCTTAGTTTTTGCGCGCGAACTGAAAAGGTCGCTGAAATGTTGCAGGAACTGCAGATGGATCTAGATCTAGCTCTTGATGATGGTTCAAAGTGGTTAATAATAGGGGTATATAGATCTTCCACCTCGAGTTTTCCTCACAGAAACTGGGCCAGTGGCTTCGGCATGCAGGCTCGATTCTGTGGTCTTGTGATACCCCTGCTCTGTTTGCAAGATTGCAACAAAAGCGACGGCTAACTTACAAGCCAACCAGGAGAGACCAAGAACTTGGACCCTAGGACCAGTGGCAACAGGGAGAAATGGATAACAAGCGCAAAGGTTTACAGCTGGGACAAACAATGACCTCAAAGTCTGAATTTCTTGTGGCAAATCATACAATGTACAGCAGGTGTCAATGGATCAACATCATTTGTTCGTCATACAAAATGATCTATGGGCAAACTGCACAAGGACAGCTTCTTTTGAACCTCCGCTGCTTCAGGAAGTTTGGTCCTGGCAAATGGCAACAAGTTTCGATCCAAACCGAAAAAAAATGAAAATACCTCTTTCTACTGACTTTGATGTTCGGCTACACCAGACCTTGGTGAAACTCATTCTGCCAGCTTCTGCGTACAATGAGTCAGTGAGTCACAACCCCTGGAAGGCAACCTGAACTCAAATCCTGTAATTCCAAGCAACAAATTATAATCTCGGTGACATGTAAAAAGTCATACCTCCCGATCATGCAAGAGCAAGAACCAGCTACAGTACAAATAGATCTGTTTTGGAATTGAGTGTTGGAATGAAAGGAATTAAAAACTAAAATCGTGTCCACTCACACCACGAATCATATGGTGGGAACCCACCAAACTTTGCAGGAATCGCTCACTCAAAAGTCCTTCGCATCGTCTTGAGCAACTTCACAAGTGAACCTGGGCCTTCCATTGAAGCAATACCTGGCAACGAAATGTCATGCATCAAATACAATTTGCAAAAACTTTCTGGATGAAACTAAGAAAGTTTCTCGAAACCATCCCCGTAGAAGGGGCACACACCGACAAATTGTATAACGAAATACATGGATGTAGAACCCACGGACAGCAGACCATTTGTATTTTTGTTTAAAGACTGTTGTTCAAACTGCAGATATATGTATGTGTACACAAATATATATATATATATACATATATATATATACATATATTTGTGTACATGTGTGTGTGTGTGTGTTTGTGTCCGTGTGTCCTTGCACATTTCTATACATACATATTTGTTCCCTCTAGGCTCAAAGCAGCTGGTTCAGCTGTGGCCTTGCAAGTTGAATTCTGAGGATGCCTGTAATCCATCCTGATTTGCACTGATATCATTTCTACATACACAAATGTATATGCTTGTACTTTGTACACTTGCGTGTGGAAACCACAACAGCCAACAACTTGAAATGTGCAGTTCACTCCATCCCACCATCCACCTTGATGAAAGTAGCCGCTGATGATTCGGCAACTGCCATGGCGGCTACGGAGATTATCGGAGGAATAGCTGTTGAGAACACAGAAGAGTTCATGTTGGGATGCGGTAAAGCGGAAAACAAATTGCCTTCTGGATAGCCATCACCTGATCAAATGCTTTCCAATGACCAGAGCCAGCACACTGCATCAACACAAAGATTTCTACCAGTTAGAAGAACAGCTTACCAATTCGAAAGGCTCCCTGCTCGTCAAGTTGGGTCGGTGCAACTCGTCAACAACTCTACCAACTGACCAGCGTGGACCCTCGAACAGCTGTGCGGCTGAAAGGACGGTCGCGACATCACTGCTCCCTGGGGCACTTCGAAGTTGGGGTGTGGGGCCACAAAGATTTGAGCGCAAACATGTTGATATGTCCATGTTCTGTAATCAATCATCAGTAAGGACAAAAAAATGATGGGTATGAACGGTTATCCGCTATCAACCAACTATTCACATCATGATGTTTATCATGTACATCTTGTGAAGACATTAAGCCATGCATCGTTCCAAGCTCATTTTCGTCCCAGCGCTTTTGTTCGCTTGTATTTCACAAGCTGCTCTTGGAATCCCACAATTAAGTCTTTTTGCGCGGGTGTGTCTCAAGTGGACCGTATCCTCCTTCGATGGCTCAAAAAATATTGGTGAAAACCTCAAGAACTTGTTGCAGCTGCAGTCTTGAGACCCACCAAAATACCATCTCAATTCATCCTGAAAAAATCTCGAGGGCAACAGTGCCCATTTCAACCTGGAGAAACCAGCGGCTCCCCTGGACACTAGCCGCAGCTCAGCTGCTCAGTTGCATTCGAATTCGCTTGGCTGCTGGGTTCCACTTCACAAATTGTTCTTTCAAGTTCCAACATCACGAGTCACATTGGCAGCACCACGGCAGCCAAGAAAAAGGACAAAACAAAGTCAGTTCAAGTCAGTTCCTGATGATTCCAGGAGCCATTCCACGTTGTCTTGCTCTGATGTTGGGGCCCTCAGGCAATGCTTGTGGGGGAACCAACGGCGGTAGATCCCAAGGGGTGTAGTAGGTCTTCCGCACTGAGGCCTTGTCATGACATTGCGGACAGTTCTGCGTGTCAATGGCATGCAAGCATTGCTTCGAAAGCCATCGGCGATCGCATGCTGTGCACTCCTCGTCGCAAGTCAAAACAGTGGCAAGTGCGGGCATCAACACAGATAGACATGTGTTGAAGAGCTTTATTAATCCAGCCAATGATTGCCGCTTTCAGCCCAAGGATTTTTGGGTCCGAATCGCCTCACCCAAGAAATTCGAGCAGGTGAAAGTCGACTTACCCATGGGGAGATGTTCTGTGAACCCAAGTCCCCAAGGCACGGACATCACAAATGCGCTGCTTGTGACTTCTGCTGGTGCTGCCATGTCCAAAGAAGATAAGTGTGTCTTCAACCATCCCACCATCTAATCAAAACCCACATCATTCAAAGAAGTATAAAGCACTGACAAAGTAGCGAAGTGTAAATCATGGAACTCCCAGCAACCCACACTTCAAATGTTGATGCTTGGTGAGTACCCAGTTAGTGAACCCACCGATGAGGCTCGGATCTGGCATAGCCATGGCACAGCAATGACCACCCCCTAGTGATGGTTGATGACCATGAGAGGTAGAAACTGGGACAACACTACGAGCAACCATCAACTGTGATCAACTATCAATAGGGGATAAGGCGTAGAAATTGGTATAACACTAGCCACTATGATCCACTATGATGATGTTTCACCATCACTCGCCCAGATTAACAAGTGTTCACAATCTGCCTATGCTATCACCACCGATTTGGTGATGATTTTGATGGTCAACAACCAGTTATATAGCTGCTTACAGTTTTCTGCTACGACCACATTTAACATACCTCTACTGCAGTTGGTCAACAACTACGCAGCAATTGCCTACTTGGCAGCTGCTGGTCCTCGACTGGAGCGTAAGGCTCTTGATTCTGCTCGTAGACCGAGCTCCAATCCTGTCGTCGTGACAGCTTCCATAGGCACCACAAATACCTCGGGCAAAAATGGCGGATCGACAATAGATGTTCCTTGAAAGTGGTCATCTACCCGGCAAGCAAAGCCTCAAAAGGGTTCAAAACCGAGGGAAATTGGTGAATACTGCTGGATTCAGGTCAATAATGAGTGATGATAGTTCTGATAGCATTGGTGTTTTTTGGGCAAACCGGTTGTTGCACCTCATTTCGACCAGGCACCCATTGATGGCCACCCATCCTAAGCCCAACAGCATTCCTG
>VSDK01013109.1:275106-315194 GCA_009767595.1 Symbiodinium kawagutii
ACGAACCAACGAACAAACGAACAAACGAAAAACACTCAGGATGTAGGCCAGAACAAACGAACAAACAAACAAACAAACAAACAAACAAACAAACAAACAAACAAACAAACAAACAAACCAACCAAAAAAACAAAAAAACAAATGTGTTTGAAACAGGATTATTTCAGATACAAACGTGTGGTAGTTCCTACATCAGGGCATCCCCAAGTCATCCTAGTGTTCACGCTGAATTTTAATTATTTATTTTTTTTGACAAAACGGCACACAGTTCACACATTGCAAAGCAGCGCTTCTTTTTCTTCTGAGAATTGGGGTCAATCTTTGGCCGCGCTGTCACGGCTTAGGGTGAGGCACTAAGACTGTGAAAGCGCTAAGCTATGTAGCAAGGATCACTTGATCTAACAGTCTGTAAGTCAATGAAAACATTGACAGTAGAAATCCCAAACTGTAAAGAACTGATAGTCACTTGACTAAGGTCACTTGACCACTCGTCACTTGACGAAGTTGGGATGGCCTCAAAACAGTCCCATAAAAGGTCCAAGACCACAAGCCTCTCAACGAACACTGCGAGTGTGACAAAACTAGGTGATGACACTAGTCAAATCACTGCAAAAGCTGGGTGAAGACCCAGCGTAAAAACTCACTTGAGGATATTGTCTTGTTTGCGTGGACACTTGTCCAAAGCTCTGATCACTTGATCAGGGTGGGAGAGGTTGGGACGAAAAAGAAAAATGTCACTTGACATGAACATGCAGGACATCACTTGATGTGCTTGTGCATGTTGATGGCTCTGGTCACTTGACCCTGTGAGCCACACTGCAGGCGTACGAAGTTAACATGTAAACTGCAAGTGTGACTCAAACTGAAACTGAAGCAGTGGGGGACTAAGAACTTTACTTAAAGTTCAAACTACTCAACTGCAAGTTGCAACTCGAACTGAACAACTGCACTGAATCACAGCAGGTTGTTTTACAAAGGTTGCAAATAAAACTGTTCACTGTGTGCACTTCAAGAGTAAAAACTCTTTCATCTGTTTTGTCTTATGAATAAAACTTCATCATGCGTTGCATGAGGTTCGTCTTATTCCTTTTGACAAAACGGCACACAGTTCACACATTGCAAAGCAGCGCTTTTTTTTCTTTAGAGAATTGGGGTCAATCTTTGGCCGCGCTGTCACCCCCTGCAAATTGGGCCGACTTGACCCAAACTTCCATGACATCCACCCTCAGTCTACAGGTACATCCCATGAGACTTGAGCACTCAGCTCTAGATGGCTCATCAGCAGGGTTGGACTGACTAGGTACACGTTCTAGCCATACTTGGCAATGGACTTCTTCCTCAATAGCATAGAATGCGTCCATGAGGGAACTGACCAAGTGATTTTGTGAGAAGCCCCGAATGAGACTCTTCCTCACTGGCTCGTTGTCCGTAAAGACAACTGCCCTTTTCGAACTGAGATCATCCTTCCACAAGGTGGCTGCCATCAAAATGGCTACCATTTCCAATTCGAGGATGATGGTTTCCTTGTCTCCGTTCTCAACCAAGAGCAACAAGTCTCGAGGTACGGCTTCGCTGAAGAAACTGATCACTGACCCGTCACTGTTGACGCATAGGCCCCCTATGCCAGCATAACCATTCGGTTCATAGGACGCGTCTACATATATATGAATGTGATCAGACAAACCTCTGGTGACCTCTCTTGGTTTGTTTTGGATCACAGCTCTTCTGAGATGCCACAAAGCTCCTTGTGTGGCTTTAGCCAGGATTTTACGTCTTGAGCTCACATGGTCACTCAACTCTTTCAGATACTTCCTCAATGCTCTGCCGAAGAGCTGGCTGTTGGCAAACTGAAGACGGCCTCTCAACCTCTCGCCATCTTTTCGAGTCAACTTGTTATCTTCGAGAATTTTGTCCAGTTCTCCCACAAGCTCGTTGATTCTTTCTGGAGTGTTGCTAACTAAAGCTAAACCGAGTTTGGCGCTTCTGAGGTCCAATCGAACACCCAGGACTTTGCAAACAGAATCGAAAGGAATGAGCTTATCTTCGGACAGCTTCCATCCGAGGAAGGAGAACATATCAGAGATGCACAAGTCTGAGTGCTTGGCTGAGGCTTCTTCGCACACACTGAGAAAATCATCGAAGTACGCTGACCAGGCAAACTTGAGCTTGACGTTCCCCACAGCCCACAAGGCTAGAGAAACTCTGAGGAAAGCCGTGACCGAAGCTATAGAGCCGAAAGGCAAAACTTTCTGTCTGAACACCTCTGCTCGGCCTGAGGTTGGACAGTACACAGCGAGAAACGCATCTCTTTGATACGCCCCATCAGACAGAGGGATTTGCTTGTAGGCATCTGAAAGATCCCAACACTTAGCAACAAGCTTCGATCTGCCTTCTTGGCCGGAGCTAGCTTTCAACCAATAGGCCAACATGGAGGCAATGTGGTCTATGGTATGTATGTAAACGCCTTCCGTCTGAGTGACTGACTGGTTGACCATGTTGGCTTTATAATCGTCAATTGGCCGTATCTTGTTCTTTTGCCTGACCGGAAAACGTTTGGTGAGGAGTGAGTCAGCAGGCAAGGAATCAAGCTCAACTGGACCCTCAAGGAAGCCTCTGTTTACTTCTTTCAAGGTGGCATCCCAAAGCCCTTGGTCAAGTTCTTCTTCCCCTGAACTGCAAACGGTCCTGAGGATGCTTTCTCGGCTGACCTTTGCAAAGGTTCTGAGATTGGCGCAAGAAACTTTGGCTGGGCGAAGGTGTCTTTCAAATACACCCAATTCGGGGAGCTCCCCAGTCAAATCAAAACCTTTAGTCAAGTCATCGATGAGGGTCACATCTTGGTGTCCAGACTCTGCGATGAGTGTTTCGAACAATGCCAGCTTTTTATCTTTGAGCACTTCGTTCCTTCTTGAACTCATCTCTGACCTCAGATGGTTTTCTCTCTCCTTGAGGTCTGATACCAGAGTGGCCCACCTCCTGAGTTCAGCTGTCCTTTCTTTTGCTAAGGATTCATGCGATTGTGACAATGTCTCGTCAACCACTTTCCGAATGCACGAAGGGAAAATTGCTTGAACTTCTGTGGGGTGGCCTATCATCAAAGCTTCTTGAACGAATTCACTGGGGCTCCTGCGAATGCCAACTGTGATCAATTGATCTGTTGAGTTGTTCTGTTCAAAACCTTCTTTGGTTCCAGCACTCGCGATGTACCCCCGAAAAGGAGTGCTCAGCTGTCGGCTGTATGGCGGCAAAGGAGTTGAGGCTGGTTGCTGAATGACACGCAGGAATTCAGGCACCATTGGAGGAATACCTCTGCGAGGTTGAATGTCAGCGCTAGCTCGGAGAGCTTGAATGGTGGCTTCTTGTTGCGCGAAGCTAGGAGTGGTTGTTTGCGCACCACAATTCTTGAGAAACATGGCGAGCTGACAAGCCATGGTGCGACACAGGTCCCATGGGTAAGCTGTTTCATCACCAGTTGCCCAGCGACCATCGGGAAGTTGTCCCCAAGGCTCACGTTCATGGTCGTTTGGCAATGGGCTGCCAAGGCTTCAAAAGTGGGCACAGTGTGCACTAAGCGTGTGAGCTTGCGACGAGCACTTCCATATCGGCAATGATGAAAGGTGGTTTGAAAATGCTCCAGTTGCTGCAAGAGCTCAGCAAAATGTGTGGTGTCCCACATGAAACTGCGACCTGGATTTTCACATGACCATGGAACTTGACAAGAATGACAAAAATGAATGAGCTTGCAAGTGACTGCATACAAAGAATTAGCAAGCAGCACCCGAGTGCGGAGGTCTCCTGTCAAGGATGGGAGTCCATTGGGATATTTGTCGGTACGAACCACTGGAGGGTTGTAACGCCCACGGCGTTTGATCAGTCTTGCTCGGCTAGCTGTGCCGCAGGGAGGTGCAAAATGCACGTAAACGCAAAAAGGCGATGCAATGAGGGATTGAATTAGCTCTTGATTTGAAGGATCAAGAAGGTCAAAAGGCAAAGTTGGACATGTCAAGCGGGGATGTAGCTTATGGTCAACGCCCACACTGTCATTCAGTCCAATGGCTTTGAGGCATGCAGTGAGACGTCCTGTGCCGGAGAAAACTTCTATGCCGAAAAACTGGTTCAAAGGCTTACCTTGCACTTTGGCTTGAACACTGAGTGCAGGGCTTTGAGGATCTATGTGGTTTTGTCACTTGTGTTGTGACAAACTGTGCGGTTTAAAACATCCTGGCTCAGCACAAAGGTGAAGGCCTCTCTTACAGGATTGGCCTGGTTCGGCTTCATCACAACCTCTGAGGTTGTAGGCCCAACAAAGGCGACGCCCGTCTGCTGTCTCCAATGCTTTCCCAATGAGTCCCTCAGGAATCCTTGGACCTTTGGATTTCTTTCCTTTTCCTTTGCCTTTGGTAGGTTTGGCCTTGCGAGGCCAGATCGGCAATGGAGGGCTACCAGAACGGTCCCTCGAGATAGCTCTTTCTCTCTTCTTGGACGGTTCACTCTTGCGCTTGCTGGTATGGCCTTGAGGCAAAGGAAGAAGGTGGAAACTCACAGCACTGTGATTGAGTACGGTCCCTAGCATCTGCTCCAGGGGCGATTCGTTGAGCGCATTTCTTTTGAGTGTTGTGAACTTCTCGGCCATGAAAAGGAAGGCCGCACGATCAGCACGCAACACTTGTTGCACGGACACTTGGCTGTACCCTGGAGGAGGTGGCAACGTGAGGTGATCCACCAGTTCACAACAGTATGCATTGAACTTGTCATAGGAAACAAGTTTGACCAAATCAAACGCTAAACTTCGACGTCTCAAAGCATTGACTACTTCAAGTTCTGTGTTCGTGGCACAATGCACTGCTGGATGTTTGTCTTTGACTATCAAAGTGGAGGCGTCTAGAGAAAGCTCTTTGGAGGGCTTTTTGTGTTGGAGCTCAGCTCGGCGTGTGATGAATTTCTCTGGTCCGAGATATATCAACGAGTCTTTCTCCATCATGCTAAGAACTAGATCGTAGCATTGGTGCGCTACCTCTTCTTCTCCTCTCAGCCTCAAGCCTGTCAGGCGGGTTCTTTGGTCCGTGAGTCGAGATTCTCGCTCGGCCGGCGCAAGTGTAACAACTTGTGTTTCTTCTTTCCTTGACACCTTCTGCTTGACATCGGCTATCACTAGAGTTTGTGCCTCAAAAATCAAGCGCTTCAAGGAACTCATGGCACCTGGACTTGGCGCAAACGTGGTTGGAAACAGTGCACTGACCTGGTCATCACTTGGCGATTGCCCAGGTGGACAAGCTGCGAAAGCCAACCTTGCCAAAGTGTCGGTTCCATGCCGCACTATAGCTTCGACCTCTTGACTGGTCAGGCTGACTTCCAAGGCACGTGCCTTGAAGGCTTCCACCGACTCCAGCAAAGTTCCCATGACGTTCACAGAGAAGACTTTCCTTGATGCTTAAGCACAAACTTCGGAACAAGAGAGTAAAAGTTAGAAAAGACTAAGTGAAGAACTGACACACTTCAACACTCAAGCAAAGCGCCCTGTTTTAATCCGCTTCCTCTCGGCGCCTCTTCTCTAGAGCAGAGGCCAAAGATCCTACATCTCTCACAGGTTTGGCTGTCTCACAACGTTTACATTTACGAAGAGACAAAAATGTAACTTCTTCGACTTTTCGATATTCCGTTGAACTCTTCAGCCCGCAGCTGAAACGACCAGAGGTCGTACCTACAGCCATCAAATGAACTATGCCACTCTTGTGGTGTTGGTACATATGGAAATCTGGCTCCCATTGCGATGGATGTATGTTTGGGTCCAGTGGGGCAGCTGCCTCCTCTTCTTCACGATGAACACGAGCTGACTCTGACGATTCAGAGGATGAACTCGACGATTCACTTGAACTCCCAGAGCATCCTCGATTGAAAAATTTCAAGTGATCGGTTGAAATTTTGCACATTTCAATCTTCGATTGAAACTTGATAAAACAAGAGTTGTTTCAATAGAAATTGCTTTTCCAAAATTGATTTTCGATTGAAAAAAACAAGAAAATCGATTGAAAAAAAACAGGAAATCGATTGAAAAAAAAAAGAAAATCGATTGAAATTTCAATGGACTTAAGAGAGGTGTGATGATGATAAAATTTACCAAAATTTATTCAATTGGGTTGTGCACCAAACATATGGGCTGAAGAGCCTTGAATGACCTTTGGGCTGTAGAGCCCTTTGAAACTTTTGTCCTGCATGGGCTGGAAAGCTCTTGTCTTGTAGGCTGGAAGCCTTTCAAGCTCTTCAGATCCATTGGCTGCACAGCCTTCTAAGTTCCATGTGCCTGCAGGTGTTTTGCCATGCCAAGAACTAGCAGGGGTGGGGCCAGGAGGAAAGCAGCTCCTGAAATAGATGAGGAGCACCTGCTGGACACTTTCCTGAGCCATGTCAAGACTGTGGGTGTGACTGCTGCCTTTTGCATGGGACCTTACCTTCACTTGCAAGCCTCCCAGGCAGTGAAGGGGGGGCCTTTGGGAGAGCTGCTGCCATTGGTCCTGGAATTGGTGAAAGTGAGTCCCAGCCTGCAGTACAAGTACTGCCACTTGAAAGCTGCTTTCCAGGAGGTCCTCAAACAGTACCCAGAGATGAAAGGGAGGTGGCCACTGTCAGAGCATGACAGCTTGCCAAAAACTTTGGCTGATGCTGTTCTGGTTGTGTGCAATCACTGCAGGAGGATTACCAGAGATGACACAAAGTACCAGGAGGCTACAAGGAAGTTGGCAAGCTACCAGGTGCAGAAGTTGACAGCCATCAGGAGAGCATTGGGGAAGGAGGACAAACAACCAGGGACACCACTTGGAAAAAAAAGAAAGGAAGAGCCAAGCAGCTCAAGAAACAAGACAAGGAAAGTAGTGGAGACACCCAGCAGCGCAAAGTCTGGTGGGACAGCAGCTGCAGTGGGTGAGTTTGACATCCCACTGGCCCAGGACTCAGAAGTGGAAAGTGAGGATGAGCTACTGAAGTCTGCCCAGAAGGCAGCTCCAATTCCTGTGAGGAAGGCTGTTCTGAAGGAACAGGTGGCAGAGATTAAGGAAATGAAAAGGCCTGCTGCTGCAGCCAAGAAGCCTGCTGCAAAGGAGAAAAGTGAGGAGAAGAAGAGAAAGAAAAGGGTGGAGCCCTTGCCCAATGACTACAAGGCCACAGGCAGCCTCATTCTCATGCCATACCAAAAGGTAGGCAGCTGTGCCATCAGGGAGAAGGGTGGGAGGCAGCTTTTGCAAGTTGTTTCACCTCAAGGGCTGGCACACTCCAAAGAACTGGCAGGGAAGATGAAGAAGATGCTTGAGGAAGGCCAAGCTTTGGGAAAAGTGAAGGAATGGAAAGCAAAGAAACTGCAGGGATGAGATTGGCATGGCAAGGAAAACAAGGGCTTGGCTGCTTTCAGGCAAGGGTCTAAAAACAATAGGCTGAACAGCCTTGTTGGAAAAAGTAAGCTGAGCACTTGTAGGCAAATAGGCTGGAAAGCCTACCCTGTTATGGGCTGCATAGCCCTGGCACATAAGTTGAGCAGTTTTAGGCAAATAGGCTGAAAAGCCTACCCTGTAATGGGCTGAATAGCCCTTCCAACCCCTGGCTCAGGTGAACAAATCTCTTTCTGAGAAGCAATGAGCTGGGCTGCACATTTGTACAGTTTAGAGCTAGGAAAACTTTCTACTGCAAGGCAATCTGTGGAGGAAAAAAAAACAGTGGGAAGCTGTGGGCTGCATAGCCCTGAAAGCAAATGGGCTGAATAGCCTTTTTTGGGTTGAGCAAGTTTTTGTAACACTGAAGAAACAAAAAGCTTAGGCTGAATAGCTTTTTTGTAGGCTGAATAGCCTTTTTTTGTAGGCTGCAAAGCCTTTTTTTAACAGTGCAAGACACCATAGGCTGAATAGCCTCAACTTGGCAGCTGTGCTTCAAGAAACACACAGAACACATGTGACATTGCTGCTCCAGGCTCAACTCAAGCGTCAAGCTTTTGTAGTCTCAACTGCGCAATGGCTGGTTGGGGAGAAAACTGGAACTTGCACCATGCCCTGCTGGCTGCTGTGGCATCCTCTAGTGCTGGAGGAGTGGAGGTGGGAGCAGAGACAGGAGGAGGAGGAAGCTCAGGAGCAGAAGGAGGAAAAGGAGCAGCTGGAGGGAAAGGAGCAGCACCAGCAGGAGTGACAGGAGGCACAGGAGTCCCAGGAACAGGAGCCACAGGACTCACAGGAGTCACAGGACTGACAGGAGGAGGGAAAGGCTCAGGAGGCCCAGGGTCAGAGGCAGGAAGTGAGTTGGGTTGGCACCCAGGACCCTACAGCAAGGGAAAGGGAGGAGGAAAGGGGTGGACTGCTGACCAGACTGGGAAGGGAAAGCCAACAGGAAGCTTTGGTGGAGGGGCTGCCTACTTTAGGCAGAACATGGTCTCCTTGAGGGACTTGCATGCTCCAGACATGGGCTATGTGGAGTACATGAACAACCTCTCCCTCTTTGCCCAGGAGCTGACAGGTGTGGTGAAGAATCCTGTGGGAGAGACGACCAGGCAGCACTTGCAGAGGTGCAAGGACATGTCTCAGTGGGCAGGACTGTGGGGGGAAAGGGTGGGGGGCTGGGATTGTGGGCTGCATAGCCCCAATGTAGGCTGCACAGCCTTTTTTAGGGGTGTGGGCTGCATAGCTCCAATGTAGGCTGCACAGCTTTTTTTTAGGGGTGTGGGCTGCATAGCTCAAATGTAGGCTGAATAGCCTTTTTTAGGGGTGTGGGCTGAACAGCTCCATGTTTGGATGCCAATGTCTATGCACACCCTGTGCAGGAATGGCAGAGGAGGACTTCCTGGAGAGTGTGTCAGAGCACATGTCCTTGGCTGTGCTGAATGCAGTGGCAGCGCAGGCAGCAGGGATGATTCTACCACCTGGAGCACTTCCACCTTGGCATGCTGGAAAGGGAGGAAAAGGAGGTGGCAAGGGTGAAGGAAAAGATGTGGGAGCTGGAGATGGTGGAAAGGGTGGTGGAAAGGATGCAGCAGGAGGAGGTGGTGGAAAGGGTGGTGGAAAGGATGCAACAGGAGGAGATGCTGGCAAGGGTGGGGGAAAGGATGCAGCAGGAGGAGGCAAGGGTGAAGGAAAAGATATGGGAGCTGGAGATGGTGGAAAGGGTGGGGGAAAGGATGCAGCAGGAGGAGATGCTGGAAAGGGTGCAGGAGGAGGAGATGCTGGCAAGGGAGGGGGAAAGGATGCAGCAGGAGGAGCTCCTGGCAAGGGTGGGGGAAAGGGTACTGCACCTGGAGATGGTGGAGCTGCAGCTGGTGGAGCTGGAGATGGTGGAGCTTCAGCTGGTGGAGCTGGAGATGGTGGAGCTGGAAGTGGTGGCAAGGGTGGGGGATGGAATACTGGAGCTGGAAGTGGTGGCAAGGGTGGGGGATGGAGTGCTGGAGCTGGAGGTGGTGGCAAAGGTGGAGGATGGGATGCTGCAGCCTGGGGCCCAGGATGGAGTGGAGGACATGGAGGTGGAGGATGGGGCACTTGGGGAGGAGGAGGATCAGGATCAGCAGGGTCCACAGACTACTGGGAAGCCTCTAGGACTGAGCCATGGGAGTATCTTGTTTTCTATTTTGTGGCAATTTTTTTATTTGCATGCATGCTTTTTACTTTGTGTATTTGTTTTTCTTTTCACTGGTAGGCTGCATAGCCTTTAGTTGTGGGCTGTAAAGCTCCAAGACCCACTGGCTCATCCAAGGAGATCTGAGTTCTGGGCCATCCACAGGAGTGGCTTCAGGTACTGCAGGAGCTGTGGCAATGAGTCCTATGTATCCCAGCACAGCAGGCACAGAGGAAGACTGTGGGGATGCATGCTGCCACACTGCACTGCCTGGAGGGGACCCAATGCGACTTGGTATCTTGAGGAGGTTCTGGATGAACAGGACCAGATCTGAAAGTGGGGGCTCTAGGAAGAAATAGGAAAGGCACAGGAAAGGGACTAAGTAAAAGGAAAAAAAAGATGAGGAGGGCACCCACTGGAAGACTTGTACCATAGCCAGCTGTAAAGAATCTGGCAAAGACCACCGGGCACTCAAGACGAAGCCCAAAGCTTGGACAGGCAAAAAAAGGAGTACTCTGCAAGAATTGGCTGAATAGCCATTCCCAAAAAATGGGCTGAACAGCTCATTGAAATTAAATTTGGTAACCAGAGATGGGCTGAAGAGCTCAAAAAAAACTAGGCTGAGCAGCTCAAAGATTAAATTTCATAACCAGAGATGGGCTTAAAGGCTCAAAAATAAACTGGGCTGAACAGCTCAAAGATTAAGTTGGGTAACCAGAGATGGGCTGAAGAGCTCAAAAAAAATTGGGCTGAACAGCTCAAAGATTAAATTGGGTAATCAGAGATGGGCTGAAGAGCTCCAAAAATGATCTGGGCTGAATAGCCTACAATCATTAGTGATCTCATAAATTTAATCTTGATTAAAAATAGTTTACTTAAAAAAATTGAAAAGAACAAAAAAAAAACAAAAAATTCACATGAAGCCCCATGAAGTCCCATGAAGCCCCATGAAGCCCCATGAAGCCCCATGAAGCCCCATGAAGCCCCATGAAGCCCCATGAAGCCCCATGAAGTCCCATGAAGTCACATGAAGTCCCATGAAGTCCCATGAAGTTTGATAAAATTTGGGATTTTTTGAAAAATATTTTAAAAAAATGTTTTTAAAAAAAAAAACTCCTAAGAAAAAATAAAAAAGATAGATTACAAATGTAAAATTTAATATAATTAGTTTTAAAAACAAAGAATATAAATCATTCATTATTTGTTTTATGATAATGTTTTACTTTAAAAAAATAAATATATTTCAAACAAATTTAGATTAGAAATGTAAAAATTAAAAATGTAAGATTAAATTAAAAAAATGTTTTGGGAGGAAACCTTTTAAACAAAACAAATATATTTCAAACAAATATAGATTAGAATTGCAAAATTTAGTATTTTTTTTGGAGATATTTATTTTAAAAAGGAAATATGTTGTAAACAAATATAGATTACAAATGTTAAATTTAACATTATTGCTTAAAAATACAAACAATACAAATTTTGTGTTTTATTGGGGGGAGATTGAAACACTATAAATTAAAAAACAATAATATTTTTAGAAAAAAATTAAAATATAAAAAAAGAAAAAACCAAATTTTAAATTTCATTGGAAAATATTGAAAAAATAAACTTTAAGAAGAACCAAACTTTTTCACACCATAGGCTGAATAGCCTGATCAAACAAACTTTTTTTCAACAACAAAGCAATCAACACAGATTACAGCTTCATCTCTGGGCAGGATTTACCCAACTCAAGCTTCACTAGTTGTGTTGTCAGAAGCCATGAAGAGGCCTGCTACTTTAAAAAAGCCAGCCAGCAGCCAGTCTGAGAAGAAGGCAAAGCTTGAGGGAGAAGAGAGTCAGGAACCAGAGGAAGTTGAAGAGGAGAAGGAGGAGGAAGAGGAGAAGGAAGTGAAGAAAGGTGAAGTGAAGCTGACCAAGAAAGCCCTTGAGGACCACCAAGCTTTTCTCCAGGAGGCTAGCAAGCTGAGTGACAAGGAGTTCCAGCAGGCTTTGGCCAAGCTGCCTGACAAGCAGCAGCAATGCCTTTGGAAGAAGTTCGAAGCCAGCAGGAAAAGCTCAGGGTGGGAAGAAAAGTACAAGCAGGAAACCACTGGGGCTGGGTCCATGGTGAGAAAGAAGAGCCTACTCAGGTCTTGGTGCTTGGATGGTGGGAAGTGCTCTGAGTTCTACAAGAAAGCCTTTGCAAGCATCACTTTGGAGAAGTCCCATGGTTTGGAGAAGGAATGGATCAGCAAGAAGAAGATGGAAGAGGAGCTGGGTTTGGAGGAGATGAAAGCAAGAGTGGAAGCTGGGACCCTCAAGTGGAGAAGGAACCCTGAGGATGTGAGGTTTTTCCAGTTCCAGAAGTTGTCAGAAAAGGAGGCAATGGCAGTGAGGAAAAGTCAAGGTGCCACAAGGGCAGCCTCTGCTGCAGCCTCTGTTGAGGACATGGTCTCCTTTGACCAGCTCATGGGGGAGGAGGTCCTTGAGGAGGACTTTGCCTTTGGTGCTCTAGAAGGAGGAGGTGGTGACAAAGTGGACAAGGAGTTGGCCAAGGCTTTGGGAATGAAGGAGAATAAGGGCAAAGAGGAGACAAACAAGAAGACTGACAAGTGGGCAGAACTGAGCCAAGTCCAGGATGGCAGCAAGGCAGGGGAAATTGAAGACAAACTGGTCAAGTTTAAGACTGAACTGACCAAAGACCTGGCCAGCCTGGAAGGTGGGGCTTTTGCCTTGGGAAAGAAAGGTGGAGACAAGGAGTTGCTGAAGGCAGTGAAGTCAGCAAAGCAGAAAGCACAGGAAGTGCTGGCAGAGTTGGAGAAGTTGCTGGGCAAGAAGGGTGCGAAGAAGGAAGTGGTGAGCAGCCTCAGCAAAGCCCTGACCACTCTAAAGGAGTGCAAGGCTGTCAAAGTGAAAGTGGCCAAAGCCTTGAAGTAGACTGGCACACAGCAAAGCTTGAGGAGAAAAGGAAAGTGTGGGGTGCTTGGGGAAATGGGCTGGACAGCCCTCAGAGGGTACCACAAACAACATGGGCTGCATAGCTCAAGTGCATGTTCACAGTGCATGGGCTGAAAAGCTGCAAAAGGCTTTGGAAATTGTTTGCTGCATGGGCTGAAGAGCTCCAAGGAACATGTTTCACTGTGTGGACTGCAAAGTCCCATGGCTTTTGATGTGCTGCAATTGATATATGTCCCACAGAGCAGTTTGTTGCTCAAGTAGCTAGTCAAAAGCCATGGCTGAGCCATGTGCACTCTTTGTGCTCCTCCTGAGAAAATTTGCAATAGGCAAGTTATCAGCTACAGAGGTGCAGGAATTTGCTGCTGCAGCAGTGAAGTCTGGGCTGGAGGACTCTGCCATCAAGGGGCTCCAAACCATAGGATCAATGGGGCATCAGACTGGTAATGCTCATAGAGACCTTCTGAGGAAGCACTTCAATGACTTAGTTGCACCAGAGCCTTGGGAAGTCACTTGTGAGATGGTAGTGAAGGAGGCAGGGGAAAGGAAACACAAAAGCCTGGGCTGCAGCACCCTCCTACCACACAGGTGGATCTTGGCCTTGGAGGAGAATGATATGTTGACATCCTTGACCTGCAGTGATGAGGATGTGGCCTGTTTCTGGAAAAGCCAGATGGGTAGCCCTCAAATGACACCAGAGCTGAAGGCTTTGATCAGGGAAGGAAGGCCAAGCCAACTGCCTATTCCATGGCTGCTCCATGGGGATGGAGCACCTTTCACTGAGGTGGACTCACTGGTGGTATTGTCAATGAGGCCAGGCTGGGCACAAAAAACAAACATAACCCTGGGCCCAATTTTTCCACCCCCTGGACAGGTGCTTGCTGACAAAGAAGAGTGTGGAGGAAAGCCAGTTGCTGATTGCAGCAATACCAAAGCTGGCAGCAGGCAGGAACACTTGGAAAGAGATCATGAGCACTGTGGCATGGTCTCTGGAAATTTTGTTCAATGGGATATGCCCAAAGAAGGACAAGGCTGGACAGGCTCTGGAAAAGGACAGGGGCAAAAGGATGAGAAGAGGTGTGCTCTGGTGTATCACTGGAGACTTAGACTGGTTTGCTGAAGAGTTTCACTGGCCCTATGCAGGGGCAAATCAATTGTGCCCATACTGTGAAGCAGATCAGAAGAAGCATGACAGCCTGATGCCATTCACAGACTTCAGGCCCAATGCAAAATGGAGGGGAAGTGTGCTCACTCTGGCCCAGCTGAAGAAGAAATATGAGCACCCACTCTTTTCTGCCCCATGTGCTGGGATTCTGACAGTGAGGTTGGACATCTTGCACACTTTAGACCTGGGAGTGGCAGCTTATTTGCATGGCTCACTGCTCTACTCTATAATGGAGGAACTCCCTGCAAGCAACAGACCCTGGGCAGGTTAAGAATCCAACTCTGCCATTTTTTTGTGAGCTAAGATTTTTTTTGGCCAGGAATGTAGGCTGAACAGCCTCTGACATTATGGTTTGCTAGCAGATTTGTAGGCTGAACAGCCTGTAAAACATAGGGTTGCTAGCAGGTGTGTGGGCTGAAAAGCCTGTGAATTGTAGGAAGCCACAAATTTTTTAAACATGGCCCATCTGCCCAGGACCAGAGAGGCTCAGGCTGCTCAACAAGAAGATTGTGGAGATCTATGAGGGACAAGGAGTTGAGGCAGCAAGGAGGCTGAGGCATTTGAATCTCAGTGATTTGGCAGACACTGGGCAGAAGTACCCTTGCTTGCAGCATTGTAAAGCTGCCAAAATCAGGTGGTTCACACCTGTGGCCTTGGAACTGGCAAGGGAATTCAACTCAGGGAAAGCAGGGCAACACAGGGAAGCAGCAGTGAAAGAGCTGACCAAAGTGTACAAGTTGTTGGGAATGGATTGGAGGAAGTGGGATGCAGAGGCCCACTCTCAATTCAAAAAAGCAATAGAGAATTGCATGTCCCATTACAGCTGGCTAGCCAAAGATGCTTTACAGAAGGGCCAGCACTTGTGGTCCCTGGTGCAAAAGTCTCACTTGCTCTTGCACTTGGCAGAGCAGAGTAAATTCATGCACCCAGCCCTTGCATGGACATATGGGAGTGAAAGCTTCATGGGGTGGGTAGTGCAAATAGGTAGCAGCTGCACAAGTGGAACACCAGCTGCCCAAATCCCAGGGAAGGTATTGCAGAAATTTAGGCTTCTGTTTCACCTCTTTTTGAAAGGATACATGAGCATGGAGGACCAGTGACACAGGAAGGAGCAGGGGAGAAAAAAAGGCTGGCAAGCTGCCAACTGTTCAAGCTGCATAGGCTGAACAGCTTGTATGTGTGGGCTGGACAGCTCAGCTCAATCTATAGAATTTTTTTTAATAGCTTCACCAAAACACACATGTGAAGCAACACATGTGGGCTGAAAAGCCCCACATATAGAAACAGGAAGGGCAACATATTTAGGCTGAACAGCCTCTGAACATAAGAGAATCACACATACCAGCCACACATGTGGGCTCATGAGCCCACATAGGAAACAGGAAGGGTAACATCTTTGGGCTGAACAGCTTCTGAACATCAGAGAATCACACATATCAGCAACACATGTGGGCTGATGAGCCCCACATAGGAAACAGGAAGGGTAACATCTTTGGGCTGAACAGCCCATTCACATATCAAAAATTTCCTGATAACAACCTTCTTTTTTCAAAATTTTCGATTGAAATTTCAAAGGATTTTCGATTGAAATTGAAAAGCATTTTCAATTGAATTTTGAATTTTTGTTTTCGATTGAAAATTTTCAAAATCGATTGAAATTTACAATTTTTCAAAATCGATTGAAATTTTTCAATCTAGGATGCTCTGGGCTGTCGTCCTTCCCATATTACCCTCGAGAAAATCAGGCGGAGGCTGCATCGAACTCAGAGGTTGTTCTACTGGCGCATTCTTTGGGTCAACGGCTTCAGGAGGATTGAGGAGGCCCGACCTAGTGCTATCTGGCTTGAATGATCCTATGCGGATCTGTTGGAGAACACCTTCATACTCCCTAAGAGGTTGAGCAAGAACATCACGGGCATACGTGTCAGCTGATTGATGCCCGCTGGCGTGATGGCCAAGAAGCAATCTTGTCTCTGGTTGCAAACCAAACTTGCCGCACCAGCTCAAAGCAGTGCCTTTGAGTGTATGTATGGTAGTTGGTTCACATCCTCCTCTCTTCCTGTGCAACAATGACATCAGCCAATGACCAGCCTCGACAGTGGTTACGCTTCGATGTGTCCATTTTCCTTCTCGAGAGGGGCTGGCAACAACGGCTGGTGATGAAGTTCACTAAGCTGTATCTTGGCTGCGCGATACACCTTGATCATGTTCAAACCCCAAGGTGTTTTGCCTGTTCCCCAAATGGGGGCGACCAAAGGCATGGCTAATCCTCTTCGGGCCACATCTCTGGCGGTTTTATGTGACCGGGTCTTGAACTCTACGTAGCCAGAAAGCTTCCCATGATCTTCAAGAATGTCTTGGTTGTACTGGTAAACTTTTCTCACGTCGCTCCAACGACTTCTACTGTGCAGGCAGAACAAGAAACTGGCAGCCGCTACTCTGTCGTGTATGGATTCTCGCTCGTCTTCGAGGATCAGCTCAAGAGTGTTTACTTCTTCAACCAACAGGATCCTCGCTTGTTTCCTTTCGGCTTTATCCAACTCTCTAAGCTCGACCCTACGTTGGCATTGTTTGGGCAGGTTCAACGTGGGCCCAATGTTTCCTTTGATCACATCAAGCCCTATCACATGGTGGCAGAAATTCAATGCTTCCAAGAAACCGCTAAGGGCGGATGCTGGGCAGTTTTTGGATTCCAGGTGCGATATGTAGTCTAACACTACCGATTGCTCCATTGGAAAAGGTGTCATTGAGAAGTACTCGCTCTTGTACCAACTCACGAAGTTCAGTATGGCACTACCTCTTTTCAAAATCGCGCTTGAACTGCGGTTGCCAAAGATGCGCTGCATGTCAAGTAGGCGACCATTTGACACCAGCGACTCAACATCAAGGCCTAAGGGTGTCGCTCCTCTTCCCAACCTGAAAATCAGGTACCACTTTTGAAGAGAACGCGACAATCTTGCCTCATCTAGTTCAATGTCCGATTCGGTCCTGCTGAAGTTGATGATGTCTTGAAAATTTTGTCTGATCTCTTTAGCTACTCTAGACCGTTTACTGCTTTCACCAAGGTCCGATGAAGTCAAAGGTCGGGTCTGTCCCAACATCGGTGTTGGCAGTTCAACTTCATTGTGATCTTCCGAGAAGACTGCTTTCATTGGCCCTGTCTCCCATGGAAAGCTAACCCCAATTGCAGGGACGACTGAAAGGCAGGCATCATTGATGACATCAAAGAAGCTGGCACGGTCTGCACTGCTAAGAGGACGTTCAGATTCTTTTTCTCTAAGGCTCCACGAGTGCGAATCACCATCAGTGTAGCCATCTTCAAGAATTTCACCTCTTAAAGATTCACCTCCGTCCAAATCTAACGGTAAGGGAAGTTTCATATCATCTGAAGCTATCGATTCAACAGCATTGGGAGATGGTTCGAACAAACTTCCAATGGCCTCTCTTGAAGCCTCTTCAGCATCCAGCTCATCTCCATGGTCTTCCGACTCCATTGCAAAGTGAAAAAAGAATGTGAGCAAATTGAATGAGAATGCGGGGTTATAAGACTATAAGGTGGGACTAATTGGGTTGTGCATGATGTCGAGAAAATGTGTGCTTTGAGCCTCACAGCGGACGCACTCGCATCCAGAGATACACTTGTATCAGTGAGACCAGCACCACAACATATGGTAATTGGCACTTGCCGAATATGATACTTGCCCACTTGAGCAGATAACATCCTTTTTGGACACTTGTCCGAAGCCCACTTGAGCTCTCTCTCTTGGACACTTGTCCAACATTACTTATTCACGAAACATTGCAATCAGCTGCAACTGAACCTGGTGAACCTGATGCCTATACGTGACATGGACAGCATCTTTACAAAACATGTGTGTACTAAGCCACTTGGCCTCGAGATGCACAAAGAGCACTTGCCCTTTTCCCAGCATCTTCAAAAACACTCATTCCAATGTGAGATCAACTCACTCCAACTTCTTTGATGGATGTTTCCATCCCTGAGGACACTTGCCCTCTCGCAAAAGAAGTTGACTCAGTCTCTAAACACTGATGGACACTTGTCCTCGACCAATGTGAATAGAATATGATAATGGACACTTGTCCTACAACAAATGGGTTGACTTAAACAAATGAGTTGACTCGCGCATTTCCCCAGAGAAAATGAATCAACATGAAAGTCACCCCTCGGCGGCGCTCACTGGAGCGAAAAAAAAAACACCCCTCAGCAGCACTCAGCAACTCAGTCGAGCTCGATCTCGGTAGTTCTCCATCTGCTGCGAATGGAATGCCCAAAACGGCGGGCAACACGATAGGATCGTGGTGCTAGTCAACTTGAACTGGCGCTTTCTTCTTCCGCATAAACGCGGCGCAAACCACAGCCAGGGCCGTCTACGGCCATGATCCCCTTGGGGGCCCAACTCTGGTTGATGGCTTTCAACTTGCTTTCATCAAATGGGGTCGGCGACACGGATCTTCTGCGATTGTATTGTGTGTCGAGCACTGTGAGGCTGTTGGGCTTGGGCGATGGAACAGCTCCATAGCCCGGTCCTGGTCTGTTGCTCTCAGGGTTGGGTTCTACATTGGCCGCATGAGGCCCCAAATAGGAGTGGAACTTTCCAGTCAAAGCTGGCGTCGGTGCAGGAATCGGCGTGGGCATGGGCATCATGGTAGGACCCGGGCCAAAAGGAACCGGGGGAAACTGCATTGGTGGACCCATTTGTGGGGCAGGCTTTTGAAGCAATTGCTCCATAGTCTTGCCCAAGCGAACCATCTTGATATTGAGTTCTTGCAAGTTCTGCAATTGGGTGGTGCTGCAGTCCAAAAGGTTCTTGTTCAGCTTATTCGATGCCTGAAGGGCCCCAGCGATGATTCCCAACGTAACGTTCATCTGGTCGAGATGAGCGTGTATTGGTGTTTTCTGGCTGACCAGGGACCATTTCAAGTTGGCATACATTTCTTTGATCGAGCTGTTGCTGGCTTTGGTCACACTGGCGAAATAATTCACTCCAGCCCCCAGGGACTCCAAGCTGCGAGCAAGATCCTCATGACGCAAAACGCCTGTCACGGCATTTTGCATCAAAGCATTCGTCTCTTGCAGGCTCTGCACTGCGAGCTGAAAATTGCTGTGCCACAGTTGCAACCATAGGGTCAGCTGGGCCCTCAGTGCCGGTAACATCGGCCGGCAAACCATCAGTTGATGGCGCAGGAGCTGTCTCATCTTCTCCAGTTTCACGCTGAACTGGGGAGCGACTTCGCTCACGATGGGCAGGAGCGGTAGCCTCAGGAGTAGTCAAACCTGCTGCAGCAGTGGTGTCCGTCATTGCTCGAAGGAGGCGGAACAAAGAAAGCGTGTTGACGAAAAAGAAAAATGTCACTTGACATGAACATGCAGGACATCACTTGATGTGCTTGTGCATGTTGGTGGCTCTGGTCACTTGACCCTGTGAGCCACACTGCAGGCGTACGAAGTTAACATGTAAACTGCAAGTGTGACTCAAACTGAAACTGAAGCAGTGAGGGACTAAGAACTTTACTTAAAGTTCAAACTACTCAACTGCAAGTTGCAACTCGAACTGAACAACTGCACTGAATCACAGCAGGTTGTTTTACAAAGGTTGCAAATAAAACTGTTCACTGTTTGCACTTCAAGAGTAAAAACTCTTTCATCTGTTTTGTCTTATGAATAAAACTTCATCATGCGTTGCATGAGGTTCGTCTGGGCTACGGCATGCACAATAGATGATGCTGCTTCTGCTGAATATGATGAACATGATGATGATGATGATGATGATGATGATGATGATGATGATGATGATGATGATGCCCATTGCCAATTGCAGTTGGTCGTAAATCCGCAAAAAGTGAAAATCGTTATCAACAGCCACGCTAATCACAACCATGGTGGTGTATGGCAATCAGAACCATGGCAACCGAAACGATGGAATCACAACTGCAATCTAATCATTGTACAACTATGCCCTCAGTATGTCTACGATTAACAAAGGCAAGAAATCGGGAATCATCCAGCCAGCGATGTTTGATCAACAGGGGGCTACCCGAAGATTTCCGCAGGTGGATGTAATTGCTAAACACCGGATCTAGGCGCCCATCGAACTGGACAGTTGTTGCTTCTTATTTGGCAATCTGGTTGGAAAAGACTATCTAACCAGATTTCTTACTACATCATTAGGTCAGCCGGCTTAACTTTTCTTACGAAGTGCTCTGAGCTAGAACAATCTTAGCAGTAAAAAGAGTGATCAATCAAATGATGACCTGGAGGTGAGCGCACAGAATTGCGGCACCGACTTCTTACTGCCACCTCGGCAGTGGGCACCTTTAACTGCCAAGTTTTTCCAGCTATTGAAGCGACCAAGCTCGTCAACTTGGCTGATCATTAAATCCTCTGGACAACTGCTACCTTCTGGCAAAAGTGTTTTGTAGGTGAACTTGCCTCTGCACTGCAGGATTCGCTCACTGCTTTTTTTTCTGCGAGGGCGCCGCTTGTGCACTGTGGCAGCGGTCACATGTAGCAACTACAAAAAAATCATAGATGCCAATCCATGAAGGTTCATGAACAAAAGTCTGCATTGAGAGACTAAGAAAACAAGCCTATCGCAACTGTACAGCTGTGCGCAGCCTACGAAAAAGCATAGGCATTAACGAGAGACAAACTTGATGACTCCAAAGTGAAAATAATGTACAAAAAGAACAGCATCAGCAAAGATACAGTTCGGTCGATCAGAGATCTCACCGAAAAAACGAAGCTGTACTCTTCGCCAGCAAAATCCTGAGACAAGTAACCTGTAAAGGCATCGTACCGAGAGGAAGCGATGCTGGAATCTCCTGATAACGTTGTTGCAAGTGTAGCGTGTCTGAAATTAGTGGCCAGCCCTCATTGTAAGCACGATCTGCAGCAAGCAAACAAAATCAGGGTTCCCCCCTCGTGGCAAAGAAGTGACCCGCAGGACAAATCAAAGCCGGGCACCACCTCCTAAAGCAAAGAGCTCGACACCAAGAGCAAAGACATGCCTGTATTGCACTGAAATACGAAATCGCAGACCCGAAGTTGCGGGCAACACTGGTGTGGTTCTTTGACAGGAAATAGGAGCCAGGGAAAGCGGGAAGCAAGTGAGACCGCCTTCGGCAAGCATCACAGCTTCTCAACCTCGCTGGCTCTACTCCTGGAAAAGGGTTGCTGTGGAAAGTATAAATTGTAGCACGAGACAAATGAATAAGTTTTGAGGGCCTCAAGGAAAAAAATACCACCTTCTTCTCTCTACTCTTCCGTGTTGGTGCATGGTACAGGCACCACCAAAAGCAAATCCTACGACTTAAGCACCTGAAGGCCTTTTCTATGGCCTATCTAAGCGCAGTCTTGGCTAACTCACAGAGACTTGGCTTCCATGGAACTGGTCAGCGCACTCACTGTTTCCTGAAACTGCCTCAAATAGATATATCCATTGGGACCATGAAGTCAGCCCTGCTCCATTCAAGACAGACAAGGAAAAAATCAACGAAATTGTCGCAGACCAGGTGTGCAAGGAGGTCATGACATTCACCTCCCATACGCCGGCCTATGACCGTCCTGCTTCCAGTGCTCCAACAGGACTGCTTGCCCTTGCCAACATCTCTTTTTTTTTTTGCGTGGGGTTGTGCCGTTGTGGCGCGGCGCCTCGGTCACAAGTACACAATGCGAAGTGAAAAGAAGAAGTGCCATTAACCATCACAACCAGAAAAGAGGGAATCTGTGACGACACTCTGGATGATACACCGAGTCTACGAAATTGCAAAGCCGACATAAGGCGGGCCAAAAGCATCGAAAGAAAGCAGGGGGCCGCAGCCCCCCAGGTTGAATTGTATAGCCAATGGCGACAGCGCCCTCCCCAGAGGACCCCCATGCGAAAGTATTGCCTGACCACGTCAGGAAGCACCCTCACTTGTTCGGGTGAGGGTACATACAGGAGGGCATCACACCCTGCATGGCGATCGAAGTCGATGTCTCTTTAACCTCTTCTTCCCAATGGAACGGCACATGGTTCAGCGGATATTGCTCAGAAGACCACGATAACAGCACGCATCTGATCAGTTCCTCCGGCTAGAGTTGTGGACTAAGAGGGAGTCCCGCTTGTCATGGCATCGAAGAGAATCGAAGAGAATCTAATGACCTTGCAATCGTAGGTGAAGCTGGGGCTGGTGAGGTGGGGCGCCAACCAGCCGGCACTCCTCCTCTTTCGAATCACCCGGACAAATGGGTGGACAAGGATACTCCCCATGGCCCTGGTCGATGAGCTACCGCTGAGCGATTTGATGCGATGGATAGGCAGCTGCCTTCGAACAAGGTATGAGAGCTGATTTGTACACCGTTACGATTGCCAATACCTCCGAGTTGCACGTATCTAGTTACCATGGCTCGCCCCCGCGCCGGAAGACCAGACTCCAGCGAGCCAGGCCCCTAAGCCCTTGTGGGGCTAAGTAAACGGCTGCGGCGATACACTGCCGAAGCAAGGCATTATTGCCAACCGGCACGATAGCCATATTGGCGGGCCTGTGCCTTCGGGGGGGGAGACGAAGCACTGGAGGCCCCTGAGGCTCTGTCGTCGCGTTTTCTTTTGGGCTCGGCGCGAGGCAAATGTTTCCATGGACAGTGATATGGTACAAACAATGGGGCATTAGCTAATGTGCCAATGCGGGCAGCAGCATCTCGAAGAGGGTTGCCAGAGGGCGACCGTATGCTGTTAAGCCATTCGTTGTGGGCGCTGGCCCTATTGTGGTCATCTACTGCGCCCCATCTGGGGTCAACATAGCGACATTGCAGTGCTGCAGAGTCAGCAAAGAAGGCATTGCGGACAAAAATGTCTTGGACATTGTAAGCAAGCGCTGCATTGTTCTGATAGGCTCTTGTGAAGCAGAGTGCATATTTATGATACACCTGCTCAACTGACGTAGAGGCATCAAAGTACTTGGCTCCGATAGTCATTAAGCGGGCCGGCGAGAGGGTCATGAGGTCCCACCCTGCTGGCGCATAGTTGGTCCAAGTGTTCTCTTCACCACAGTAACTAGCTGATTGCTGTGGCGGGGCTTTGACTTCGATGGCACAGGTCGTCGGGGTACGGCTCACAGAGAGAAGTTCCGTAGGGTTATTGGCCAGGAGGCCGGTGCAAGACAGTTGCCCAACGAAAGGATGCTCTGGCTGCACCGGTACTGGAAATTGGGGCACGTTGGCACGTCCTTGGTTGATTCTCATGAGCGAATAGTTTTGGGGCTTGTCTTCCTTGGGTGCTGTGACCTTGAGCTCGACAATTTCAGCCCGACCATCTTCATAAGTACCAAGGAACCCGAGACGTGTGGAATTCTTCACAATCTGGCTATAGAAAGCCATCGGGAAGTATAGCTTTAGATCTTTAAGCGGCAATGTGCCCTTGCTCGCATCTGTGCCGGTGTCATGTACTAGCAGAAACGAACACAGAGAGAAAGTGGTTCTCCGAGCCGGGTCCAAGTGAGCCCTCCCCGCCGTCTGCGAATGTTGCAAGGCCGAAGCCAGCTCAGCTATCAAGCATTTCTGCCAAAAGTCGGCCGTGGCCAAGAGCTTCCACTCCGGTGCCAGACGTGCTAATTCTGACGAGTCGATGCCGTGAAAGAACTCGGCAATGAGGCTGCTTACGGCTGCAGTGGCAGTGAGCCATGCATACCGAATGTCATCATCGTGTGCCTGTTGCTGACGAGGGTCATAGAGCCGTCGCTGCAAAGTGGCCCAATACAAGTTTTGTTTGAAGAGGTTAGAGCCCAAGTAGATGCGGAAAGCAATTCTTCCCATGGGCCACTCCGGCGGGAGCTGGCTTAGGTCATCCACCGAGGGACACCTGGAAATAGCCTCTTCTGTACGTCCATTTGTGAGGTACTCATTGACAAAGGCCGCATATTCCTGGCAGAGTTGGAAGTACGACTCGAGTACGCTCTCCATGCATCATCTGAGGAGGGGTACGCCAGGTCTGTGGATTCCTCCATGAGGACTGGTAGGCGAGTCACCACTTGCCACCGAGCTCGGCCCTTGTGCCGCTGGCTGCGCCCCTTAGAGCTATACGACTAGTTGCTGAATCCAGCGATTCTGCAACCGATTCATTGTGGGAAGAGAAAGCCTCATCAGACGAGTCAGGAATCGGGGCAGCCTCTCGTTCTCGTGGTCGGGCCATGCGAGGACGGAGCTGAGTGGGCGACTCCTCGGAAACCTCAGTATGTAGGTGGCCATTGAGAATAAGGTCAGGTACGTTAAACTGAGGTCGATGAGCCCATGCATCATAGAAATGCCCTCGATGAAGCGGCCACATCGCATGTGCCTTGGTCGGCTGGCTGTACCGGAGCGGCAGACGACCGGGCGTCCGAACATGGACTAAGTGCCAGCCATTGCCTGCTGGACGCACTTCCCAAAGGGGTTTGCGCTGGTTGTCCTGAGCATAACCCCACAACAGTCCAATGAAAGCGCCGCCTGAGAAACACGGGTGCTGAGAAAAGGGGCTAGTGAACCGCGGAGCCTCGACAAGAACCAAGTGCAGGCGAATGGCTTGTGGGCCATCTGGACCTTTGCTCAGCCACCCTAGACAGAGGGGAAGCGGGTATTGACCAACGACACTGCCGTCCAGAGCTTTATCCATTGCATCTTCAGTGACGATGTCTTGGTTTTGATAACTATGTGCCTTGACCAGTCCTGGAGCATGCGTCACTACCAATCCCAGGCCAGCTTGGAGTGCGCCCACAACCTGGGCCATACCGACCAATCCCCTCATGTCAATCGGTGACAAAATGACTGTGGCGCCAATAGCCCTGGAGAGTCCGACGTTGGCCCTCGCATAGGCCTCAAAGTTGGCTCGGTCGTCATACTGATCGTGACCGGACAAGAAAGAGACACCTGACTGGACTAAGAATGAGCGATAACAAATAGCTCCGGCCAACTTGACAGTGTTCTCAACTCGGAGGGGGACACGTGTGAGAAACGGTTGGTCAAAGTCTTGGCGGTCATCTTTGCCTTTGCCTTTCCCCTGTCCTTTGGAGCCTTTCGACTGTTTTCCCCCACTTTGGGCAAGAGTGGCCACAGCTGGTCTCTCCTCCTCGGGAACGTATCTTGGATTTCGCGTGTTGGGTGGCAGGGGAGGCGACAGAGAAGAAGCACTAAGCACTCCCCGTTGTTGGCTTGTGTTGGTCATGATCAGTTGCCCTGGGGTCAGACCCGGGTTAGTAGCATCATATGCAGGGATGAAGTCAACCATGCGGTGCGCTGCTTCATAGGCCGCAGAGATGGCTGCTGGTGTCTCTATCGGGTCTCCCTTCTTGCGAGCCTTTTGAGCCTTCCTCTTATACTCATCTATCCAGAGGATGAAGCGGAATCCATGCGGTTCTTGCCGGTTCGTGTTGCGAGTCCCCGTGCCAAACGTCCAGTGTGACCCTTCTTGAGAAACCAGAGAAGGGTAGAAAGCTCCAACTAGCACTTGAAAGCTTTGGCCTCCCGGTGGGGCACAGACAAGTCATCCACCGGGCGCAGCCTGGGGCGCTCCCCTTTCCACACCACGAGCCGCAAGTCGACCCAAGGAGAAGGATCCACACACCGAGCGACGTGGAGACCGAACCCATTCATTTCACCCAAGATGTTCACCTTCTATCCAAGGAAGACCCACTCGTGATGCCCCCAAAGGTTCCCGGACTCCATCATTGTTACCAACAAGGGAGAAGACAAACCAAGAAAGGAGCGGTAAGTCTATAGGTCACCTTTTCAGCGACCCCGGTCCCAGCGGAGCACTGCTTGAATCACCCGCAGGTGACCCTTACAATGGCCGGACTGTACATTGAGCCACTCCCCCCGAAGGACGAGAGTGACCGAACGGTGACCGAGTCTCTCGCGATCCCATGTGTCCCAAGGGGACACACCTGTCTCACGACAGGACCCTAGGGAGGAACCGACGGTCTGACCCACCCGAGGCTTAGCTACCCCGGAATGACCCTTGACCGTTAGCCAGTGGGTTGCCCCACCGACCCCTCCTCGGGTTTCCCCTAAGAGGTTCACCGTCGTTGCCTGTTCCCCCATGTCATCAGAGGTTGTAGCTAACCTAGACACAAGGTAAGGTGGGAATTGTGAGATCCCGTACCACGTGTGTACCGATCGGCGTCCGGCATACCGGAGACCGCACGATCACCCAAGGATGTGCGCAAACACAAACGAGGGCGTGAGATGAGGAGCTACCCAACATGTCAACACACGCCGACTAGGGGGTACGAAGGTACCGTGTTAATTCACGGTTCGCTAGGACGTGGGGCCTTCAGCAACTCCCCAAGCGCTATATTTTAACGTCCCCCAGACCCTCTCGGGTCCACCTCCCCCTCTTGAAGGCCAGCCATTGACAGACCCCAACCTGTCTTTAGCCACCTTCGTATACCGTGCGTGTCACTCTAGAAGTGGTGGGGAGCATAAGGGACCAATAGTGACCTTGCAAGACGCCAGCACTTGCTAAGGAGGTAGTGGCCATCTGCAGTGCAGCAGCTGAGACTCCATGCGCTAATACAAAGCCCAGAGCCACCAGCGTGGCAATGGGGGAGCGGAGCTCCAGAGCACGTGAGTGGGGAACGCTGTTGTGGAACCATTCAATGCATTCATTCATCCCTTCCTGAACAGAAGTGAGCGACTTACGCCACGGGTAAAAACCGAGAACTGGGCTGCCTGCTTGGCATGTGTGGACAAGTCCACCCGGTCAATGTCCTCAACTTGGCCCAAAAGGCACGCAAGTGCTTGGGGAAAGGTGGCAGGCGTGTAGCCCTTCGTTGCCGCCTGTAGACCGATCGGGAGGCCCATCAGTTCTCGACGGAGGATTTTGGCATCACGGTTTTGGCCAGCCTGGAGCTTGCTTGCCGTCTCCTACGAGGAGGTAGAGGCACGGCACCTTAGGACTGGCGACCGCAACTGCTGACTTATATTCAATGGCTTGTTGACCTTCCTCATGAACAAAGATACTAGAGGCCTCTAAGTGGGCACTGAGCTCTTTGGGGTGGCCTTCCAAGTGGTCGTGGATGGTGCCTGTCGTGGCTATAAGGACTCTACCTTGTTGCAATGGAGGGCCGGTCTCTCTGGTAGGCCAATTGATACTGGAGCGAGCATTGCCCAGATCTTCGATTTCCTTAGCGGAACAAGCTCTGACGAACCATTGGCGAACTGCAGGAGGGAGCGCAAGCCGTTCGACTTGCTTGGCAATAGCTTGACCAGCAGGGTTTTCCCGACTGGCGATGGTGAATTTGACAGCAGTGGGTGTCGTGAGGATCAGCCAGGCAAAGAGGAGGACAACAGAAGTGGTTTTACCAGCACCAAAAAGGCCTTCGACTGCTAGACATGCTCGACCAGAGAGCAAACTGGCCAAGATACCTGTGGCTAGCAGAATGAAGTGCCCACTATCTGCCTGTGCTTCACGCAACAGTTGTTCAGCAAAAGGTTGGTAATTGGCTAGGGCGTCAGGCACAGTGCCAGGTAGCAGAAATGAGAACGGGAGACGAAAGCTAGCGAGGAGCTCTTGGTGCCTGTGTACCACATATGGTGGTGTGTCAACTTGAGTGCGGATGCCAAGCACAAGTGGGCGATGTTGAGGGGCCAATGATGCAACGCGGAGTAGTTGAGAACCACTTACTGCGCTGCCTGTTCTGTAGAGCCCTGCCAGCTCGCATTCCACTTTCTTCTGCATGGCCGCCAGACTAGACGGCAAGCCAAGAAAAACATCAGGCAAGTGTTGGGCAAGCCCTGTGAGGTCCATAAGGGCCGAAATACCCGGAAGGTGCGTGAAGGTGGCTTTCTTGAGCT
The DNA here is from genome assembly GCA_009767595.1 of Symbiodinium kawagutii. Taxonomy (NCBI): domain Eukaryota; class Dinophyceae; order Suessiales; family Symbiodiniaceae; genus Symbiodinium; species Symbiodinium kawagutii. Next base: position 302,619 of record VSDK01013109.1, read on the forward strand.
TAGCACGCTTGTAGGGATCAACCTTGTCTGGGCGCTCCAGGTCAGTGAGGATGCCTGCAAATGCTGCAGTCACCACGGAGCGATCATGGCTAACTCCAGCGAGTTTAAATTTGCCAGAGCTAAGCTGATGAGAATAATAACCACGTCACCCCAGTCTAAACCAATATCCACCTGCCTACTGTCATGTTCGGTCCAAGCCTCTACTGTTTGGATGTCGGGATCATCATCACAGCGCAAGGGGACCCAGATCCCGATGGGGTTACTGGGAGAATGGTGCTGAAGAGAAAATTCATGTAGCTGATGAGGACCCATAGCGACCGGAAAAAAAGTGAGAAAACCGAGCCGTTAGGGCTGCGTTTGGCCGTACCGACGAATCGGCGTGCACTGCCATACGAGATCTGTGGCAGAAATGCATGAAGCATAACAATGAGCTCAGGCAGCGGCAGCGGGGCTAAAAGGTCCCTTGCGATTTGACTAAGCCACGTTTCAACCCCATTAGGCTCGGCATGCACGTCCCATCCTATCTGAATACGAAATTGGGAGAGCAGCCAATCACTAGCCTCAGTCGCATTGGTGATAGTCGCTTCAGTGGATCGAGCAAGAGCCTGAACTATCTCATTCAACGGCCTACCCACGAGGTCTGTGATGTTGTTGATTCTCACGCGTGAAGAACGCCTCATCCAGCAGGTTAATCTGAGGGGGACTTTGAGCCGCTGCTGTGACGGCCTAGCATCCAGCACAGAACACAGGTAACTGGTGAGCTCATGAATTCCGCCCGGCAAATCGGGAGCCAGCAAATGGGCATAGTTGTGAGACTCTTTGCCTAACCATGGTTGGGATGGGCCGTGAAGGCACCTATTTCCCAACAAGAAAGAAAGCTAATGATGGTCTCCAGTTACACAAGGTATCACCCTGAATGTGGCAAATGCGCACATGGTGCTTAGGTTGCTCATTTCGGCGTCGCAGCGAAGCCAGATGACATATGCCTAACAGCACGGCAGGCGGCATGGCGATGGCACCTAATCGTACTGCGCATACGAATGCAGGGGACACTGCTGCAGCTATGAGACTAAGGGTGGCTCCAGTATAGCTACCGGCACTGAATCCTCGAATGCACACAGGCACTGGCTCGGTCCATGGCACGTTGGTACACCAACCTAAGTAGGACAAGAAAAGAGCGGCAGCACACGGATGCAACTGACAGAGTTTGAGGGCACAAGCAGTAATGAACTGTTGATGCGGCAGATGTCGGTGCACTGGAAGTCGGCGCGCCGCGGCTACCACTAGATTAGCGCGATGGACAATCACAGTTGCAGACACTCCTGTGATGGTTTGCCAGATCTCTGGTGCCTGAGGGACAGACTGCATCATGACCGCAAAGTTATGAACTGCGACAGACCATCCCATTCCGGTGATGGCAGACGAGGCTTGGTAGTCATCTGCTGGGGCCAAAGATGGCCCATAGACCAAGTGTCCTCGGCCAACTCGCGGAGTAGCTAATGTGAAGTCAGCGGGGCGATGGAATTGCAAACTATACTGCCTCCAAGACCAGGGCAGTCAATGATGGTCTCATTCACCACTTGAGGAACCCGAATGGGCATAAGATCGGTAATTATGGCTCGAAGGGAGTCAGGACAAGGTTGCGGAGGATTGCGGAGAATACCACGGGAACGACCAAGACCGTCACGGGTGGTGACTTCACCCATGCTATCCAGTGAGCTATCCAGTGATCTCGGAGTAATCCCAGCGGATTTCTCCCGTGTGGGAGTCTGTACCCTGACTGTTCGATGTTGGACGCGCAACTGCGGCCTTAGGATATCGAGGATCCGCGAGCAGGGCACTGTTCTGTTCTGGAAGATGTCGCCAACAGAGAATGGCAGGGGTGAGCTGTCCCGACGGGGCAGTCCTTCCAAAGAGAGGATGATCTGGAACATTTTCTCGCTGAAGCCAACTGGAAAGGATAACATCCCTTGTCAATGCTGTCATCGTACATGATTTAGAAGTGCCATGCCAGGCTACGCCGCCAACTGGTCGCCATCCTGAATGGTGCCATGCTCCGGGGAATTGTTCAACCCCCGAAAGGGCGGCTGCTAACGATTCCCAGCCATACGAGCTGAGGTGGGCCACAATGTTTTAGTAGCATGTTCCTTTGCACGGCCGTAGCTGTGGTAAATGGCAGGTCGAATACTCCCCGATGGGATGTGGTTTGCTTGGAACATGTAAGGTCCAGGAAGGACACAGACCTCTGCCTCTGATGGGACAAAGGGGAGGACTGAAAGTGCACCTTGTTCAAACGCCTCTCGGGCCCATTCGGTAAAGGGAGGGACTCGACTCTTGGCTGTATTCGATAGTCTGGCATTACTAGCTTGGCGTGGCCATGCTTGTCCGTGGCACCAACCGAGTGGGATGGGCCAAAACACTTCGATCAGGAGTTCCCCGAAGAATGACCACACATGCAGCGTGTCCAACGAGGTACGGCACAAGATGTCTAGCAACGGCGTGTGCAACAACCCGCCTTTGGATAAGGAAGTAGGGTCACTGCGAGGCATAGATGAACCGAGCAAGGTATTTCGTGATCGAACCAACTCTTCCACAAGCTCGTCAGGGGACAGATCAAGATCGGGCTGCTCCAAGTGAGAAGCAAAAGGCTGATGACTAGTCCCGCGTTAAGGTCCATGTTGTGTTCTGTGACTAGAATGGTGCCTGGCTTGGGTCGGGCGCCGCGAGAGGTAGAAACAACTCCGATATCGGCTGGAGTGGGCAACGAAGTGCATAACTTTGCCAGTTCCTCGATTTCAAAGAGAGTGACAGGCACACAATCGGTGTCAATCAGACAGATGTGCTGATGCGGGTAGAGGAATCGGGCACACTCCAAGACGAAAGTACCGGCCCAAATATGAGGGACGCGTTGCAATCCAGAACCCTCGTCCAGGCTATACCAACACACTTCAGTGACCTCTCGATATGGTCCCAGGAGCACTCGACGAGAACTCCACCACTTCTCAAACGCAGGCCGAAAGCTAAGCTCGGAAGGAGAGCGGCTGTCGACGAGCAGATACACTGTGGTGGAGCCTTGGAAGAGTTGCTGGTGTTGCAACAGTCCATCCATGACCTGTGCGTAATTCGGGGCCGAGGGAGGGTTCTGCGAGGCATAGCTGTTATCTTCTCCTGCAAAAGTATCATTGAGGCGAACTACATCTCCGATGGCTACTGTGAATAATCTCTGATCCAACCCCAGAGGGGAGGAGATGGGAGTGGCTAATTGGGCAGAGATGGTCAATTCTTCCTCCAGGAGGGGCAGGAGGCTACTAGAAGGTTCTTGATTCCATTCGTCAACCGACAACCAGTAGTCCTGTTTACTAGTCAGCTGAACCTCCGGAGGAGCCAAGGCTGAAGCTTCACTAGAGACTGACATGGGGCTCGAACTTGACATTCTGGCAACAACGAATGGCTGGCCAGACAAGTGGGAGAAGCCACGTCAATCAGCCACCAGCGTGACAGATTGGGAGGTCCAGCAGGATCAATGAGGTTATAGGAGGATCGAATGGAATCAGCCACCAGCGTGACAGATCCTGTTGATACTACCAGTGCACAAAGAGCACAAGGAGCAAGTAGTACGTAGAATCAGCCACCAGCGTGACAGATTCACACCAGGAAAACTGCGAAGTGAAAAAAGAAGTGCCATTGACCATAGCAACCAAAGGGCGAAACCAGATAGCACCCAGCAAAAAACCAAGAACGAACGCATCATTATCTAGGTGAAACGTGCGCTCTCACTCGGCACAAGTGTCGACTTTCATGGCATCAGCATCAATCTTCACTCTTCCCATCATCTCTACTGTTGCAAGTTCATCGCAAGTTTGGTATGTGATCCATTTTTTCCCGGGTAGTGCCTATTGCACACGAAATGCAGGTCACTATATGTCAGAAAGAATGCGGTAGAGATCATAAGATCACCAATTAAAAAGTAAGATGACCGAAGAAAAGCCAAGCAAGCCAAGCAACCGGCAAACCAAACAAACAAACAAACAAACAAACAAACAAACAAACAAACAAACAAACAAACAAACCAGAACCAAACCAAGCAGACCGCCGGGCCACACAAAACCAGCCAAGGTCATCTTGCTCCATGACTAACCAACTTTGCTCTAGGTGAAACGTGTACTCCGCACTCACGCATCTCAGAAGTCTCCCACATTTGCAGCTTCGTACAAAGAAATGGAAAGCGTCCATTGTAAACTCTGAAAAAGAATGCGAAGATGTAAAGGGCAAAGCAGAATCTGCAAGTTTGGTATGTGATCCACGTTCCATGTTCAACAAAACTCTTGCGTGACCTGTTCAGCCAATCCAATCGCATCTGATGTGAAGGCACCCTTGCTTCGACTGGAAAAATGTAGAAACACTGTGCTTCAACTGTAAGAAGATAACGCAGTAGCCAACAGCCGTCATATGCTGATGGAAAAGCAAAAGTAAACAAAGAGCCAAAGCTGAGAGGGGGGCCGCAGCTTCCCTCCACCGAATTTCTTGAGAGGGGGGCCGTAGCTTCCCTCCACCGAATTTCTCTCTGACTATTGTCAGGAAGCGCTCCCTCTTAAGCGAGTGATGTGCAGGTAGCCGGGCCTCATTTTTTTTCCCCTAGGGCGCCGCTTGCGCACTGTGGCAGCGGTCACATGTCGCAACTACACAAAACTCAAAGATCCCAATCAATGAGAGCACATCAACACATCTACAGTGAGACGTAAAAGCTGCACAAAGGCCGGGCGACTCAGAGTGCGATCAGTCATCGAAGCCAGAGATCAGAAATAAAGCGAGAGCCAAAAAAAAGTTGACGTGGCATCAATAACACATCAAGCAGAGGGTACGTATCCACCTTACTTCGAAAATGAATGCCGAGCCCATCCGAAGCGCAGAATGCGCAAATATATGAAGCACTCAGGCCATTTAATACGACCATCGCTAATATTCGAAAGAAAGAATTGCAAATTGAGTTTCACCAAAATTCAGCATGCAGGTAGCCGGGCCTCACCCTGGTCAAGTCTTGTTGCCTCCCTGGTATTTGTTGCGAAGAAATTTCAGAGTTCGACAAATATTGCATAGGAGGCGTCTCTCCGGGTCTTTTCCCTTCCAATTGAAAGGCACAAAGTTGCGGACATGGCTTGGAAGCCACAACAACATGCAGCAGATTATTTTCTACGGCTAGAAGTACGGGCTCAAAGGGAGACCCGCTCTTCACGGCGTTGAAGAGACATGGAGCTGTGGCCATCCTCTTGCAAATGTCGGTTCGTTTTTTTCCTCTAGGGCGCCGCTTGTGCACTGTGGCAGCGGTCACATGTCGAAACTACAAGAAACTCCAAGATCCCAATCAAAGAGGGTGCATTAACACATCTGCAGTGAGACGTAAAAACTGTACAAAAACCAAGGCGGCTCAGAATACGATCAGTCATCGAAACCAGCGATCAAATGTATCGAGACCCAAAAATATGAAAGGTTTCAATGGAAGATCCAGCAGAAAGGAAATTCACCCTGCTTCGAAAGTGAGGTGTAATTCCGTCCACTCTGCCAAATGCACTGATCAGTGAGAGAGAGCACAAGCCTGCCACAAAGCGTATCCGAAGTAATTTAGATTGAGTTGCAAACTACCATACCCAAAGTAGCGTGTAAGCCAGCAAAAGAACGAAGCAAAAGCCGACTACACTGCCATCCTCTGAAAAAGGAATGCAACATCGTAGAGAAGCTGGTGAGCTGAAAAGCGAAAGAGGGAAGTAGCGTCGAGCACCGTGCCCGAAGGACGAAAGGCAAACGCAGAGCGAAGGCCAGGCGTCCTCCAGGGCACAGAGCTCGTCGAGCCACCGCCCTAAGTGCTGCCGCAGCAGCACAGCCTCCAGAAAGTATACTTGCGAAACATAGGCATAAAGCTCGTCTGGCAGAAAATGAATACTTATTATGCGCAAGGCAGTATCTCACTGTTAAGATGCGATGACCGTGCCGCGAGAAACCTCCCAGAGCCCAGACAATGGCAAAGCCAGGGAGGTGGATTGTGAGCACAGGTGGGTATAATACCCTTGATGGACAGCTGGGCTCAAAAAGATAGTACTTCACATCACTGAAGCCATAATACTGGCCTCAGCAGAATCGTGAGCGTAGTGTGCCATAAGGCCCGCCGGACCAAAGCATCAGAATCGTACGTCACAACGAAATCATAGAAAGCTACTGACGTAGCAATACGTGAAAGACTGCACTGCCAGGGTGTAGAGCGGCCAAAGCAGCCCAAAGTGTAAATTCGTGTTGCGCTCAACTGCCAATCTGGGGCACTGTAGCCACAATTAAGAAGAAGGTCAAACTCATCCAGTGCCAGAAAAGGCCTGACATTCCACAAGGCAGCGCCGCGTCGCCATGCGCGCCCGTAGCCCAAAGGGCTAGGTAGACGGCTGCGGAAAAGCTGCGGTGAGGGAGGGAGGCAGACAAGAAAGCGACCAACCGCTCACCGGCCGAAGGCCTTTGAACGGAGGAAGCAGACAGGGAAGAGGCGAAAAAGAAGGATGGAAGGGAGGAAGGAAAGAAGGACGGAAGAAAGGAATAAAGAAGAAGAGGAGAGGGCGACCAGCCACCCAAAGGCCGAAGGCCCTTGTGAGGAGGAAGCAACAAAGAGAAGAAAGAAAGAGGCAGGAAAGGAAGGATAAGAAGATAGGGAGTGCCGGACTAGTCAACTGAGAAGAAACCTGCCCTTGTTGCAGTGAAACCTTTACTGATGAGGAAAGGTTCGTGCATCTCTCCTCCTCCCCGAAGCTCTGTGAGACGAGGAGGATGGCTGGGTTTGCTCAGCAGGAGTTCTACTTCGAGGGCGAGTGGCAGGGCCAGGGCCTGCAGCAGGGGTATGATGCAATTGTTGCCTTTGGACAAGCTCTCGCAAACGAGCCAGGTTAACCTGGTGAGGGCTTTGAAACTGAACGTCTGGCCACCATTGTTGCGACACACTGGTATATCGTTGAATCCATTCAGGGGTGCTGAAAGTGACAACACTGATCCCTTCATCCGCACGGGCTTCCCCACGATAATAAGCAGCCAACGAAGAGGGTGGTAAGGAGGGCACCGAGCCCTTTGGGCGCCACACTGAGGTATAGAAAACGTCGTTGATGGTAGTTTCATCTGGGCACGGAGAAATGTCAAAGAAGTCTTTGCGAAGTGCTTCTTCTGACGCCGCTGCAAAGTTAGCAGCATGAGCTTGTCCAAGTATGGATTCTGCTTGGCACTGGGGAAATGGGCGCGGTGGTTGATGAAGGGGAATGGAGGAAGTAGCCTCCCCAGCGGATTGAGGGCGGGATCGTGGTAATTTGATTTCTATCTTGTGGCATTGACGGTATCCTTGGCAATGCTGAGCGAATGTAGGTACGGCAGTATGATGAGACCTGCTCCACAAGCTTGGTCAGTCACTGGTGTATGCGGAGGCTGTGGGGTAGGTCTGGGAAGTCTGCCCTCGGTGACTTTGAGCACTGGATCTCCCTCAGGCTGAGGAAGCGAGACGACCTGCTGAAAGTCTCTAACATCCGTTCCTGGAAGGTCATGCATATACTTTGCTATCTCTGGGATCATTCGCACAGGGAAGTAAACCATCAAGGAATCCCAGGGCAGACCAAGTCGCCGATTGACTTCTTTTGTGCGGTCAGTGTTTTTCTCCTTGGAGCGATTATGCAAAATATGTGCAAAATTGGATACCGCAGGTGGAGCAATGTCCGTGCCAGCTTCTTGACGCCGTTCGACATGGTTAAAAGACGAGAGCGTGGCGACTAGGAGCGACTTCTCCCAAAATTCTTGGTGTTGGAACCGCCGATATCCTTCGCTAGGGCCGGAGCCTTGGAAGGTGGAGTGATTGTCCGGCAGGCATTGGAATAAATTGGCAAGCACCTGCGCCATGCTTTTCATCTGCCGTTGTAGCAAGGCCCATTTTAATTTAATTCCTATAAATTTGGTAGAACAGTGGCAAAGGAACCAGTGGTGAGCAGAGACTCAAGCAGATGTCTCTTAGCAAAGGCACTGTAGCATTTTGCAAAATGACCTATGTTAATTTGCAATCTCGCTAATGGCCAGTCTACATTGACGAGTCCTTTCAGTGGGAAGGGCTGGTTGACTTTATGCAGCTGTTTGTTAGAAATAAGAGGTTCAGCCACCCTTGAGAGGTCCAGCAGCGCAGCATATGCGGCCTTGGCTGCAGCAGCATAAGAAGCGGTTTGGGGCTCCTGTACTTTGGAGGGGACCCACTTATCTGCTGTTGGCGGAGCAACTCGGGCTTTGGCAGCCGAGGGAGGGGTTGAGCCAGTGTCTGATGTGTTGCGCTTACGCCATGTTCTTGCTGCAGTTTTCTCGTCTTGGTCTGCTGACCATTGGGGTATGTGTTCAGTAAGTGGGCGCACTGCTCGCTGCGTGATATCGATGTGGTTGGCATGAACGGGAGTCAGTCGCCAGGAGTCATAAAAGTGAATGTAGTGAATTGACCACCACTCGGCACTGGGATGGTTATTGCGATTATCCAGCCAGATATCGTATTTCTGGTTCCACAGCCACCACTTCCTGGGCGACTCAGGGACAACAATCCAGTGTGGGCTGCGTGTGTTGTCCGTACTGTAGGCCCATACTAATGGCGAGTCGATGCCCCCTGGATAGAACTCCTTCTGCCGCGGCCACCGAAACGATGAACGGGCAACATTTCTTGCCAATGCGAGCATAAGATGAAGGCGATCTGTGCGGGTAATGGTTTCCCCTCTATGTTTCACCTTATATTTAACTGCAAGAGCAAGGGGGAAAGGAGATCCCTGGTCATGGCTGAGGTAGACACCCGACAGGTGAGACCGCATGTCGTCGAGGGAGAGGACACGATCAGATATGCCTCCTTTCGCATGGTAGAAGTGATCGTATTTGGACTTGATGAAAGCCACTCCATACATGAGAGTTGAGGGCATGGTAGCAGGTGGCGCCAGCCAGCGTGACCACTGTGTCAACCTTAAATGGAACAGGCTTACGATTAGGGAGAAGAGGGGTGGGAGCATCAGCCAGGTAGCCTTTGAGTCCACCAATGTTGGTGAGTGCAAGTAGTCCAGTATGGGCACCCCTGGTGTCTGGGTCGTAGGCAGGAATGTGTGTTGTGAACTTCATGACCTCTGTCCATACCAACCGGGCAACAAGCTCATTGATTTTATCCTGGTCCGATTTAATTGGAGCATGGCTAACTTCGTGATCCCAATGGATGTACCTAAAACCCGTAGGGACGTTGTAGTTGGTCCGACGGGTGCCGGTGCCGATCCGCCATTCACCTAGGCCATAAGAGCAGAGCATGGGGTACTGTACTGCTATAACTGGCTCATAAACGGGTGCTGGGACTCGCGAACTTGTAGGCAGAATGAGCGACCAGTGATGGCAGTCTGTCAAACCACTGGCACTGAGAGAGTTGGTGGCAAGGAGAAAATGTAGTGGAGATCCTGGCATCGCTGCAAGTACTCCTAAGACCAAAAGTACCCCTAGGGGGCTAGTTGTGTCAGCATATTTCAACAGTGGTTCATACTGTAGTGCCCACAATAAAGCCCAGTATGCCTGAAGGGGTAGGTCTGTGCCATACGGCTGAGCAAGCGCCAAGTCGATTTCAATTTGATTCCAACCCTGCTCAGCTGGGTAAGCTAAACGGACGGTAGCATCAGCTGCATTGTCAGCAATCAGGACGGGAGAAGGGATTGCCCGTGGGGCATGACCAGGGGGAGCCTCAGGGGGAATGCCAGCAGGTGGCAGGTGTTGAGGAATGGCTGGCAGGTCGCGAACTCCTTGTGGGTCGGGGACAGACATGGATTGAGGCAGCAGCCTAGCAGGACTAGCTGTTTTCCATGGACAAGTCAACGTCGTGTATTGAACAGCTGCGGCTTGGCGAAAAATTAAGTCCAGGTTTCGTTCTTTGCTAGGCTCAGTGCTTTGCACGAGGGTTAAGGCAAGTGTGGCAGGAGTGAACCATCGATGTTGTCCTCTGAGACCAATACTCGATTCAGTAATGCGATCGCGCACGACTTCAGCATCAACTCCTGCTGCCAGGCCTCCCTGGCTCTGTTTGTCGTCTCCCGTAAGGACATGGAGGCAATCATGTCGAGTGAGGGACTGTGCATAGGTACCTTTGTGTTCTCCAAGTTGCTGCGCCTCTTCCAAAACAAGAATATTGCAGCGTTTAAGGTGGGCAGCAATGCCTGGGTGAGGGCTTTGCGCATTCTGATACGCTGTCCCTGTGGTGCACAACACAACTTTTGCTTGAGCGAGGGCATGATTGCACTTGTTGGATGGATGGTCAATTGTGTACCTTCCTGGAAAGTAGCGGTCTCTCGCGACAGGCCGTACCATTAGCTGCTTTTGGGGTTCGGTAAGATAGAGATTGTCAACATTTTGCGCGATAGCTTCACCCGCAGGGTTTTCACGGAAGAGAACGGCTATCCTAGTGTGGACAGTGGTGAGCGACAGCCACGCTAGCAAATAAGTGAATGTAAGGGTCTTGCCAGCTCCAAAAACTCCAGCAATGGCGAGGCTAGTGCGATGGGCCCGTAGTGCAAATATGAGTGCTGAAGTGGAGGCAATAAGATGCCCTGCATCTTCATGGGCTAGGTCAACCAGTTGTTGCGCAAAGGCGGGGGCTTGTGGCAGATGGGTAGCAGTATCACCGGTAATGAGGAATAACAGCAAACGATGCAGGCTGGAAAGTAGCTCTCGATAATGCATGTTCTCGATGGGTGGGTGATCTATCGCCCTGGGGATGCCCAGATGGATAGGTTTATGTGTGTCTGACATACGACTCATCTGAATGAAGTGATGACCCAAAGTAGTCTGGCCAACTAACTGGACAGAGCAGATGCAGATGTCTACCTCGAGAGTCAAGGCGGCAAGGTTGTCTGGCAAGCCAGAGCGTCCAGCTGGACTATCAGTGACGCCGACGTCATGCTGTCGGGGAACATGGGCCACCTTCCATCTATAGGCACGTGAGCCGTTGAAGGCCCTGAGCACCTGGTCTTGATTGGACTTGTTTTTATATTGTTCTTGTTCCAGGACCAGGAAAAAGGGCTGTGTATGTGTTGTTCGGCGTTGGCACCGATGGAACTGTGAAAGTGACCAGGACTGCGTCACCACTGTTAGCTCCAGCCTGGAAAGATGTACGGTTGAGTGTAAACTCATCTAAGAGGCGATAATACATTTGATTTTTCCTTTCTTGGCGTGCCTCCGGGAGGTCTGCAAAGAGGCGATCACCTACCTGGGGAAGGGCGAAGAGAGCAGGTAAGTCCGAGTTATCCTCGAAGTCGAGATAAAACTCATTGATATCTTCTGGCCCCAGTGCAAAAGGACGAAGTTTAGCAGGCATGCCTGTGGGAAATGTAGTGGCAACAATGCCTACCATAGAAAAAGCATCAGCCTTTCTTTCAGTGGAAGGGTGAATGGCCTGATATGACAGTTGGGGCAAAAAGATGTAGAGAAGAACAATGAGTTCACGAAATGATACTTTCTGTAGTTCAGAGCGGGCTAGTTCCACTAACCATGGGATGTTATCAGCTGGCAGAAGCGGTGGCTCAGGCTTGCGTTCATCTCGGTACACAGTGAGGCCTACCCTGATCTGTGAAAGAAGGAAGGACGCCATGTCCGCCAGGCTGGGCAAAGGTGCCGGGAGTCCTTTGGCAAGGCCTAGCTGGTTAGCATAAGCTAGGAGGTCATCATCACTACGTGCCAATTCATGAAGGAGAGGCTTGAAGGTGTCCGCCATTTGCAAGCGCATCCAAGATAGGAGGCGTAACGCAGCTTCATTCGCTTTTTGGGGCGGGCGAATTGGATACCGGAGTAGAAGGCTACCAAGCGACTGAAGACTTTTTTGCTCGCATACATCGCCTCGGTAGCACTAAGCTAAGGTCGATACGAAGCAGGTGAAACAAGTGAAACCAAATGAAACAAGTGAAACCGTCGAAGCTTCGAAGCAGTGAAGATTGGAAGCAAACGAAGCGAAGGCAGTGGTCTGCGAAAAATTATGTACATGCAATGAATTCCCCGCCTCACGATCCTCTGCGTATCCTAGTGTAGATTCGTCGTCGTATCAAGCAGAGTTGTACTGTGATGGCTCACAAAGCCATCAAAAAAGAAAGTATATCACTGTAACTCACAAGAGGCGGTAATTGTAAGCATAGTCCTCGTAGAACATCTTGACAGTGATATTCCATATGTTCACGATCAGTGATTTCGCAGGTCTAGCCAACAAGGGCAGTGAGTTGGTGCGCCATGTAGACGAATATAGTTTTAAGTGAGCCAGAGTATCTGCGTAACCATGTTTTTTTTTTCCTCTAGGGCGCCGCTTTGGCACTGTGGCCGCGGTCACAAATCAAACTAACAAAAGACTCAAAGATCCCAATCAATGAGAATGCATTAACATATGGCGGTGAGACGAAAACTGTACAAAAACCTAAGCAGCTCAGAGTGAAGGTACAGGTAAAAAGACCAGCGATCGAGTATGGCATTCGCGAGCACAGCGAACAAAGAGAGCACCAGTAAATCCCGTGCAGCAGAAGTAAGCCAACCGAC